>VCRD01002331.1:0-73683 GCA_006783055.1 Trinorchestia longiramus | reverse complement strand
ATGTAAAGGTTGGACTGCAAGTTACGCTAAGACCAAATATTTTGCATGGCAATGCTCTGGTCTTCAGAAGATCAAGAGTTCGGGTCTCAAAGCAAGACTGCTTCTCTTGCGTCAGGTTCTGACGGTCGGAATGGTCGTATACGAAATTGAAGATTTGCCTCGGCAGCAACAAATGCAGAAGCAGCATCGATCAAACCTCCCCGTCTATGCTAGCTCCAAATCAAGTTTGGCAGAGCGGTTTGTGTCAATATTGAGTTCTTAGGTGTAATTCTTAGAAGGAACATCAACAGTCATGTTTAGAAATCAACAGTGACGTTTGCACATCAACAGTAATATCAACAGTCACATCATGAGTAACATTAATAGTCACATCAAGAGTTCCATCAAGAGTCCCATCTAGCATCACATAAACAGTTCTGACATCACGTTGCAAGATAATGACATGGTTTCTATTTTGAGGGATTTTAAGGCATGAATCAACGCTGATGACTACAACAGAAAAAAGAAAACTGTCTGCAATAATTGGCATAGTACAAATGGCCATTTTAAAATTTCCTCTTACCCCAAGTACATAACAGCCTAGCGATAGAATTCTGTAGAAAAAGTTTTTTAAAAGCTTCAACTTATATAATAGGTCATAGGATAGAATCGCTATGTAGGCGTTAGATTTGCTCGCTTGTACAACCTTGTCTAGTGGAACAAGTTTAGGTAGCCTCGAATTGACGTTTTAGTCATGAAGATTTATAGAAATAATCACCTAGGTTTAAGCTTAATCTTAGTCTTAATCCTTGTCGTCGCCTGTAATCTTCAACAACTACACGCGGACTAAATAAGAATATCATCTGATTTACGTTCATAACAATGTCATCGACATAACTGAATTACTGGTGAAGTTTCGAGTTCATTAGGTTCATATAGTCTTGTTCATAATATGAATAAAATTATTACCCACAACATAAAAAAAATTAATAAAACATACCTTTCATTCACTGATATCATTTCAAAGAATTGTGGATAGTAATTACTAAGCTTGTAATAAAATATTGCGAGCGAATCGGCTTTTTTCGAGCTAGAATTTGCGCGCGTGACTTGACTTTGCATTATCGGACCTCTCTTTGCAGGCAATCTGTCAGAGGGAAGGCGGAGACAAGCATGCTGACAAGATGGTGGTCTAGAAATTATTAAATTTGGCGATGGCTGCAGGAGATTCACAATTCAGTACAAGTTTTGCTCGTAATTGGAATCTTGATATTGGCTAGGCTCCATTTTTTTAGTAAATTACTACATCTAAATGTTCGATAAGTGATTGGCTGAGTTTGTCATGCAAAAATGATATGAATGTCAAAAGTAACAACGAAAATTATAGTGTGCAGTGCACATAAAAGCATATTGCTGTTATTCAGGGAATTGGCTGATTATGAGAATATTTTGTCTTATAATCTCAAAATTTTCACTGAGAACAGTAGTCTTGAACCACACAATGAGTCTCTTCACTCTGAGCACGCACAGTCGTCTTCAGCTACGTTATTAACAGACGATACTGCGACTCATATAGTAAAGTATTGCATGATCAACAAATAATGATTTCTAAGGAATAGCTTCCCTGTTACTCTCTAAAATCCATCGTCAATCAGAAAGGGAAATATTCTATGGACAAAAATATATGAAAATCTATAGGAAAAAGAGAGTTTCCGACATCATTTCTGATAATAATCTGATGAGCAAGGCCAGCAGGCAGTAATTTTCTAAGCACAATTACCGGCACAGCTTTATAGCAAATTGTTATTGAATTACTGATCCATGGTGACCTTGCAGCATTACTGATCATGTAATGGAATACCAACATGAAAATTTCCGCAGCGATTGCGATATCTCATCAGCCTTCAGAACAAGTCCTCAATTATTTCGGCTAATTGATGAATACGGAAACACTGATTAAATTATCAATATTTATTTGCGGCAACAACACAGCCGACTCGTAATTAACAGGCCTGTAAAGCTTCCACAATTTGGCCCTTGATGAGGTATTTGTTTGATGGCTGGCACTTTTAATTGTTTTCTCGTTAAGCAAAAGTTTCATTGGCCTACAGGCGGTAATGTTTCTAACAGTACGGCCTCAAAATGATAAAGGCTCCTGAAAAGCGAACAGGTATCAATTTACAAATTTGATAATTGTTAAAAGGTTTAAATTCCTTGCTTAGATCCTTTGATCAACATTAATCGCAAAAACGTACGGAAATAGAAAAAAAATCACAGGTGTTGCATCAGGTGGTAGTAACAAATCAGTTATCATAATTACGAATCGCAATTTCATCGAAGTATGACAATATGTAAATAGATTTCACTGGATAATTCACTTCGACAATTCGTAAAGTGCATTTATTAGTTTAGATTTTTGTTACACAAAAAGTCAAAATAACTTCTAACTTCTTCTTACTTTGTTGAGTTTTTATGATGAGAATGCTAATCTGCAGCTTAACAAAAACGAACTCCGACGTAAATAGAAGAAACTTATTGATGTTCTTTTTTGAGTGGTCTGATAAATTTAGAGATCGGAGCAGTCTTGCCTGGGCTAAATGAATACAAGGCGCCTCTGTAGGCCTAGATTATCACTTCTATTGAGTGGATTGTATCCTTGAGACCCTCATCCAAACAAAAAAATAGTCTTTAGGGAACTGCTGCCCTGATGAAAGACTTAATCTGGCAAAGGAAATGAAATCCGGTCAGATTGCTTTCCAAAGAGCTGAGTGACTTCGCTAGCTCATTGGTACGAATGGTGCCAATGACGAACTCAAAATTTGTTATTAGATCGTAAGATAGCGTTAAAAGACTGCGAGTTCATTCCTAGGATACATTTTTGGACTGAAGTTGACACTGTGGGTTTTGTGCACATATTGAGTAAGGAGTAAAATTTTCATTTTTCAAATGAAGTGTAAAGTATAAATATTATTCACGGCCGAAATCAGGTTTTTTTAATGTGGAAAACAATCTTTTGTTTAGTTTTTTCGTTCAATTCATAATTTATCTACGGTAGACTAAGAAAAAACATTTAGGTCATATAATTCATCAGAGATTAAATATTCTTTAAGTAATTTAAGGACAAGCAGTTGTATCGTCTATGAAAATCGTGTCCAGAATCATCTAAATTGTTCTTAAATTATGTATGAATTTTTATTATTATCCAAATTTATCATTTTTATGTTCTGATCATTTTGCTTTGATGGTTCAATTGAAATGCATCCATTCCATCAACCAAGTCCTAGAAAATATCTTTTCACATCACAATGCACACATTTCTCCTTTACATATGTTTCAAAACAAGTATTTTTCTTAATCGACCCATTTGTATCAATTGCAATCAGGGCAATAAACTATGTATTTGCTGTTTATTTTGTGGAAAGTTGTTCGTCGTTTTCAAATTACGAAGTGAATATTCTCTTGTGTTGTTATGAAGAGTGACTTTTTTTCATGTTGCCATGTTGTGTTCAGAAAATAAAATACACCTCTAGGTTTCTGGCTCAGGCATTATTTCAGTAATGACTCAAGTTCATTACTTCTGTCACTTTTTGAAGAAAGCAACTCGAGAACGCTTTCTAAGATGTAGAGGCAAAGTACCGTCATAGTATGGCCCCATTTCGTGAACTGCATTTCCTATTTTACTTCATGCGGAAATTATTTCTAGAGCAAAATAAAAATTTGGCGTAAAAAATATGACTCCAGTGTGTCTAAGTAGTGTCATCTATTTTACCAAAGCTGACTCTTATAAGGAAATGAGCTTTAATAAAATTTTAAATTAGAAGGAACATTTCTAGTATGCCTGCATGACCATGATGGAACTTTAGTTTGTTTTTAAACAGCACCATGATATTTAAAATGCTGGCCTAACCACAGGACCTTAAACAAATAACAAGTATTTTAAAATGTTTAATGATGAATAAAAAAGGAATTGGAGCCTTCAATATCGGGCTTAGAAAACATTTATCCTAAAAGGCATTTGCAAGCATCAAAAATATAATGGAGCCATGGTAACATATAATTAAACAGCTTCAACAACAAATGAGACGTGTAGTCTTTTAAGTCCCTCCATAAAGAGAAATTTCCGACTCCGCTTGATGGATTTCCCCTCAATTAAGCCGTTCTTCACACGCTGTTGTCGGCATTATAATTTTATCGTGCGGAAAGATCATTTTGAATGAAGCTTCCCTCATACAAGCAAAATCGGTCTCACATTTATATCACAGTCTCGCATTTTGTTCTCTTCAGAGCTGCTCCAATAACTCCTCCCTGAAGAGAACAGAGCATTCAGAAGTAATGAAATTTTTGGTTGGATCGAATTTCAGCAACGAAGTCAGGCGCCACTTGGATTTAAGGATCTTAATTGCTGCAGACGTTTCACCCTCCTCGAGATGAAGTTGCCTTTTTTCTTTTTTTCGAGTCTCAAGGCTCCTCACTGACCGGTGACTCAGACAATAAAATCCTGCACTTTGTCTCCACTGCACAGACGAATGACAGGATTTCATCTTTGTTGCTGTTGTGCTTGTTCTTATACCTCGGGCTTCAGAAATACAAGAGTTATGGGGTTAATATTGTCAATATCTTTATAAGATGAATGGTGAGGCTCATAATTTTAAAAATAATTTCGCGAATAGTTAGTGTAAGAATATAAGGTGAAAGATATATAATGTGGATTTACAGATATCCATATGTATCTATATATAATATGTAATATTTGTATGCATAAATCAAAAAGTTTAATTGACCCACTAAAATCTATATTGGTTCACAAATACAGAATATCGAAAACGGATACAGTGAAAATAATTTTCTCACAAACCAAGTTTTACTTCAAGAATTCTAAATCATTAAATCAATGTAAAACATGAAAATTCATGGACATTGAGAGGATTTGAAACAATTTATTTGGCAGCTCAAAACATCATTATCAAAACTCATATGACTTCGCTCTTCAGATTGCATAGAATCAAAAATTATCGGGAATTATTTTTTCTCATTTTTCGAACTAAAGTATCAAGAGACAAAGTTACTTAATAATAACATGAAGTTTTCTCAAAAATGAAAAGTCTGGTTTTTAATGTTTCTCACTGTAGTATTTGTCCACTAAGTTTTCATGCTTCTTTGTGTTGTAATTAATGAAAGTACAATCTTTTTATTTTAGTCCATTGAGGTTTTACTAGATGTTTATTATGAAATTAGTTCTAATCAAGAATTTGAATTTTTTTAAAGTTTTCCTTTTTTAAGGGAAATTTTCTATAGCTGTGAGGGAAGATTTCAGCGAAGCTTTAGAGCATTTCTTCTGCACTTTCGTACTAAATTTTGTTTTCCTTCTCATCTATGAGACTTAATTTGTAAGAGTTTAATTAATTATCTTTTTCAATCAACATGAACTAGCATTTTTAGTACAGTCAACTGCGGGTTAGTCCAACATAATTTAGGTAAAATTACACATGGGTGTAAAATAATTCAGCCTTTCACTCATTGCAAAATTTTCTTAAATATGGCAACCTAACTGTGCTCCTTTGAACGTTATTCTTTCATCCCGGACTGGAAATATTCCTTTTAACATTTTTTCTATGGTGATCAAAATGTTAAGCACGAGTTTAACAAAGTATGAGAGTTACACTTTGATGAACAAAATTTTTGCACAGCGAAACATTTCGGGCTTTTCATTCAAAAAACCGTGACGCTGAAATAAAAAAGATTTGTACAGTGAAACAAGGCAAGTTATGACGGTGCTTCAATAAAGAATTTTTACTTGCAAAACGCTTTGATTTTTGCCAGGGTGGCCTGTAAGAGACTCATAATTTCCTGCTTAGATACCTATTACAAACATTTGGCCACTCTAACAAGGGAGCCCATCTTTTACAAACTCCTGCAGTATTTTTAATTTAGTGTAGACCAATTCCTTTCACACAATTAAGGTGCAGAAAAAAGCTTTCATGTTTTCACAGCTCTGATCGCTTGGTAAATTAAAAAAAGAAGGGAGTTACTCAGTTCCAAGCATTTTACTTCAACATTTATTGAATTTTGAACCTTAAGAACACTAATAGAACAATGAGTCCTGTTTGTATACATTATGTCTAATCCCTCTTTGCTATCGTATCAAATACTGTATATTCAACCTTTGGCCTACGTGGCTGACTTTAAATTTCCTTCATAATGAATGCATTACTTTTATGAGTTTTCCATTCTCTAAATTGTCAAATCATGATACTCTCAGGCTCATCTTTAGCGGTTTTGTGTCTCATTCTTTAAGTTTCAATGCTAACCCTACATCTTATAATCGTTTGACTTTTAAGTCTGATAACTTTATCTTATACCTTCTCATTTGATCGAAGTTATGCTAGACTTTCTTTGTATGGAATTCTGCTTGTTCAGCAATAGTTGTATCATCTGGCTTATGGAATACGTAGAGCAGCTTGGCTGTAACCTTAGTCGTATATCACGTGAACGTTCCGATACTTCACGCTCCTCAGTACATTATTACTCTTAACACGTTGCCTCCGATTGCCTGATTGGTGTAAAACTTCACTTTGTACGCATAGTCACTAGAAGGATCTGAAAAAATTACAGAACCTAACCTAAGTGGTACACATACGTACCACTTCGGAGTCAACATGTTAATAATACACATACTTCAATTGCTCTTACATTTAGCAGAAACTTTTCATAGTTCAATTATTGCTCCCACGTCTTTTTAACCGCTGAACGAAATTGGGTCTAGAGACAGACAGCGTCGCGAACAAATGAGGTTTTCACCCCCGGTCGACTCTGAGGTAAGACAAAAAGTTATGTTACAGAATAAAAGCTCTTAGCGATCTAATTTGCGCCAGACGAAATTCTGACGCCCTGTGTCAACGTTGTCGTCACTTATAAATCTCTATCAGCGCGGTTCTGAAGTGAGACGTCATACAGATTTGTCTGGTATTCACTTCGTCTGATTTTACAATCTTTAAGACTTATTCTACCAGCAACGGCCTCAGTGTCTTCTCAGTGATTCAGGTATGCCTCTCTGGTTTTCTTGCCTACTCTGCACTGTAATTTGGAAATTCACGCCAAGTTTTTCTTTAACGAGTCTTCAGCATTTCAACTGATCTGTGCAGAATAGGTTAAAGGTTACTGCATACCACAGATAGAACTGTTAAGTGTGCTTGTCAGGTAAGAATGTACAGCGTGATATTACACCTTAAGCTTACAGCAACTAAATTTTGGGGCGTCTTAGAGTAAGTTTAAGCAGACCTGTCCAGGTTATCGTATAATTAATAGTAGAAAATGGAAAAAGTAGGTACAACATTGCATCTGAGAAACGGTCACTGTAGCCTTTACTTAATGAATTGTTAATATTTACCCAATTTTTCTTCATCTTTCAACAATCATTTTTCTTTCTAATTAGGTAATATTAGTTAGCTATTAAAAGAAAAGTTATTTTAAACGTATATCTAGTTCATTTAGAAAGAATAATATCAGGTGTGAGAGCATTGGGGCAGTCGCTGTATTTTATCTAAAAATGAAACATGCAGATTACAGGAACAAGATATAAATTATTTTTTCCCAGATTCATAAGTAATTTAAAATACGAGTAGTTTTTTAAGTTTACCATTATCATGTGTCACCCGGAGTTAAGACAACATATACATAAGTTTTCATAAAAATTAAAAGCCAATTTTTCTTGAATATCCTAATCCTTGCATTCATTTCAACTAAAGTCAGATGATTTTGGCAGTTGTTTTACGTAGTTTGAGTTTTTGTCGTACTGTATACCTACTTAATGATAATATGAAGTGTTGTAGAGTGTGTCTAATTCCTTCACTTTAAGTACATTAGGTGTTGCATCTCTCTTAGTCTGTTCTACGTGGTGCTGTTGTAGTCCTATATTTGGTCTATAAAATCGTAGCAAAGTTGAAGCTAGTTCTTCAAATAAAATGAAAGCATCGACATCACCATCAAAGTTTTTCATCTATGTACTTCTACTCGTTGAAGAGATTTTCTCCCCATTGAAAAATATGAGAACACTTCGTGCCGAAGTCGATCCCAGGCGTTTAAATTTTCGCCTCTCATTTCCAGGGGCACTTGAGTGCAAGTTTAAAATAAGAAATCAATTTCTAGAAATCCCTATTTTGGAGATGATAGAAGGATGGCAATGACGCACGAACGAGGGCATTACAGGGTTGGATGAGGGAAGTTTTCGGATGTTTTGAATGGTAGGAGTCGTACGTAGATGGAGTGTCAGGATGGAAGAGGAGGGCAAGCATAAAGTAGAAAGGTATGCAGTGAGTTGGAAGAAGTTTTGATTAGAGAGTAAAAAAGTTTCTTTAAGAATATAATTATATACGTAGACTTTTTTGCAAGGCACTAGTACTTGTGTTCAATAAAAGTAGAAAGAAGGTGGTACGCTTAAGAGAATGAGCTCAATAATATTAAGAATGATACGATTTGATGGTGTGCGAAATGAAGTGTCATGGAGGTCAGATAGTGGAAAAATATTTTCGGATAGGGTAGATTGAAGCCAGAAGTTTGTTGCCATATGAAGCTCGTCTGAACAAGCTGCCTCTTGTTAAGAAAGTAATGTAGTTAGGAGTTCGAATAAATTTCTCTTTGATGTAAGAGACCTGAATTATGGATAGGTGGATTGCATGAGAAGAGTTCTGTGTAGAAGAGATAAATTTATGGAGATTATATGAAAGTGCTCTCGAAACTTCATAGAGTAAGAATGTTTACCGGCCATCAAATTTTTTTATGCAAAGCTGGGTAAAGACCAATTTCGCTCTATGTTTTCTCGTTGAGTTTCAATTGTGGAAAAGAATGAGATCCATGACGCATCATAGATAATATACATACATATATGTTTATATATATATATATATATATATATATATATATATATATATATATATATATATAGATCAGGCGATAGGAACGAACCTTTTGGTCCATTTTTGGGGCGATACTCAAGTCCCATGCCGTTATTCAAGCTGCCGATGGTCACACTGACCACGGTGACAGTGGGCCTCGAACCCAGGTCTTCCCGCATCACGAGCGAGTTCGCTCGTCAGTCGACCAAGCTGTTGGATAAGCCACAAAGACTATCGGGCTCTTCAGTAGAAGACCAGTACTGAATCTTCAACCCCAAGGTACGTTTAATTGTGGCTTGCACTTCCATTGTTACTTTAATGCTCTGATTTGTTTTTGACCACTCTGCAGATGTGGGCAGGTATCGCCAGAGCATATTATTTTCCCAGTAGATCCACATGTGCAAATTCACGTTTTTTACTAAATTTTTTCGTTTGATTTGCCAGTGGACGCAGGCTTTGCCAGAATTTCCACATTAAAAGATGCGCCTTTGCTATCCACAATACAATGCTTGCGATACATGTAAACCCTACCGAATTTTCTCCTGTTTAAATCCTTAAGAGCGTGACAGAGAGACGGACCAAACAAGAAAGCAAGCAAAGCAAGCGACAAATTGTGTATTATTATAAAGTATCAATGGGATTCTGTGATATTTAACGACGTTTTACGATAGCGAATCAGTAATTTTGAGAGACCGTAGTAGAGACTTGTTGGCACAGTCAGTTTTGATTGAGCACGACCAATAATTTCATTCAAAAGTTGATTCTAAGGACAACTTTTCATGACACTAACAAGCTGAAAATCGCTGGTGAATTGAGTTGTGACGCAGTTCTCTGGGGCCCCTCAGTAATCTATATATTAATACGCTTAAAACTAATTCGTGTGTAACGCTCTTCATTATTATGAAGGCGCCGTGACTGGCGGTATCGTCTACAAAGATACTATATATAAGGGGTCGTATTTGCCCTTGTGTTTGGAGATCAAGAAGAACAATAATTATTTGACTTTGTGGCGAGAGATCAAGAAGAATAATTAAAAACTAATCAGTAAAGGAGATTGTGAAAAGTACCAATAAATATTATCATCACATTATTTATTAAGCTTCTCACACTGCGTTCGCCCTTCACAATGGAGCGAAGGAGAGAATTAGCCAGAGAAAGACAAAGAAGATTTCGAGATAGACTAAGAACGGAAGAAAGGCAATCTATTTGAGATATGAAAAGGAACTTTATGATACGAAGAAGACAAAATATGAATGCCACGGATAGAGAGCATGAATTGGTGGAAGCTAGGAATAGAGCAGCTGAAACAAGAGCTCGCATGACTCAAGAGGAAAGAGATGTTTACTTGAACTATTTAAAAAATCGTTACCAGGAAAGAAGAGCGAATATGAGCCAAGAAGAGATAATTGAGCATAATTCAAATATAAGAGCATGAAAACAAGAACAAAGGCTGAAGGCAATTCAAATAATTAACGAAGAATTTAATATAGGTCTCATGAATGTTATATGTCGCTTCTGTTCTGCTTTTAGATTTCAAGGAGAGCTATTAAATTGCTGTCACAATGGAAAAATTTGCTTGCCCTCTTTACAAGAATGCCCTCTACTACTTCAAAGATTGTTGGAGTGTGATAATCACGAAACAAGAAATTACCGAGACAACATTAGAAATTACCATGCAGCATTTTCATTTGCTTTTTTTGGTGCAGATGTAATTATGCCGCCTGGAAGGGGCTTTACTGTTTCCGCTTGCAAGGTCAGACATATTATTTCGTTTCTAGTTTCCATCCAAACAATGATGAAAGAAGAAAATAAGGACAATGATGAAATCGTGTAATGTACAAGGGTTTCTGCTAGTTTTACTGATTACGTTCCCTCCTGCTCCACTACGCTAAGTGGCCTTTGTACATTCAAAAAATATTCATCCACGTGTGAGGTAACTATATATATCCCATTTATACTATTTTCTGACACTGCATTGTCCAATTAAATGGGTTTGACGAGCTGAATTTCGGATCAATTGGTTTGCGTGTAACTCAAACAATCTGAACGACATTACAATACACGTGGTGTTGCAGACGATTGTCTATCGAGGCATTGAAAGATAGACTGCTCAAATTGTTCAATGATTAAATATAGAAGCTGGCCTTGATGACAATTACTATTCATACGTATTGAAATGACTGCTATGTAGCTTTTATGAAAAGTCTGTCTTTTGGCAACTCAATTTTCAAGTACTGAATTTTTTACTTTTTGATCTCCACACCGAAAGACCTTCATTTTCATGCGTTCCCTAATTCCTGAAAAATATTCATTTGAACCCAAAGGATTCTAACTTACATTCTTTTGTGAACTCAGTTCTTGTATTAGCTTATTTAGGAACTATCATTGACATGCCAACATCTTTTTCTCGTTCAATATCCTGCATTGGATTTCCGACTCAAGTCCCGCTCTCCTCCAATACGATATCTCCTGCTCCTGGAAATGAGAGGCGAAAATTTGACTCAGAGTATCGATTTTGGCCTAAAGTGTCCTCGTATTTTTCGACAGGAAGAAAATCTCTTCAACGCATGAAGGTACATTGGTGAAAAATTTTGATGGTGACATCGATGCTTTCATTCTATTTGAGCAACTAGCTTCACTTCCAAATTCCATATGTTTGAAGATATAAAAGCCAGAGACAATGGAGAACAGTTTATCGATGCATTTTGCGTTTTCTTACATTCAGTTATATTCAAATCTAGATATTCTGAAGGCCAGAGTTCAAGATACTCTAATTGGAATCAAGATTGCTGACTTCAGCTGCAAAAAAATATCCAAATTCTACAACGTCACAAAATTTTCGATCAGACACTAAACAGTTATTTTGTAACTATGCATGGATATTGACAAGAAATATGTGCTACAATACTTTCATTTCATACTTAATAAATGTAATGATTGTATTTCGCGAGTCAAAATAAGTAGAATCCCCAGATCTGTTCACCTAAACCAATCACAAGTCATGTGTGCTCTAATGATTTGCCTCATCTTTAGTATTGCTCTTCAACTCTCGAGAATTTGCCTTCATGAACGCACGAGATTAAACCAAGTGAATCATTAAGCGCCCTCTGCGCTCACGTTGCTTGCTGAGAGGCTCTGAGACCAGGATGAATTTCGATGAAAGTGAACTCCTAAGCACAGCCGCCCTCCGGTGCCATAACACTGATTACAGCGAGGCTGCACAGTTAGATGCTCTCTCCAGTTACTTGAGACTCATAAGACAAGAAGAACATCGCATCTGCGCATCTTGTCTGCAGAAATTAAAGTCTGTTTCGTGTGACGGAAAGGAGGGAAGTCTTAATATCCCCAATAATGAAGCTGACCTCCAGCTGTGTCTTAACGGAAGAAAATTAAATTGTATCAAGTCGTGTTATGTTGAAACGGAGGAATGTTTACTTCATTTGGTTTCATATTTCAATTAAAATTTAGTGAACTCTCACTGGGAAGAGTATCCGATTTAAAAAGAGCTTTCTCACACATGAAAGCTTGCTTGGATATGTCCGCATTTCCATCCAACTGCTACAGTATACATTTGCTACAGAAATTTTTGAATGCTTCTGAATTTTAAAGTTATAAAGCCTTTGAAAAACGCTAACAACGGCGATTGTTCTGAATCTCTGACGGTTGGAACAACCAATGGGATTTAGCTTCTCAGAACTGTATTTCTAAGCTTTGTACACGTTAGCTTTTTGACTACAGATTAATTCTCAACTATTGGTTCATGCCGGTTTCTGATTTGTGCCTTTGACTTGATATTCGTCAGGATTCACATAAGATACAAAATTTGCGTTCACCTGACTGATATTCAACACAGGAATCATAGAACTTTATTTTTAAAAAGTGAATTCATTCTTTTGTCCACTGTTTGTTCGAAACGTGCACCAACGCATAGAAGGAGAACTCCTATCAAGATCCACATTCAGTATTATTTATTGTCTGATCATTACAAAGAGCTGCACCTAAGAAATAATTCTTTACTTATTTCAAGTAAAGCCAGTTTCCAGCTATGGTTGTTTCCAGCGAAAAAGACTCATGCTAGTGTGTGCTCAAGATTCTTCCTTTTTTCTGCTACACGTTCTAATGACTGTTGCCTTCTATGATAAAGAATTATTACGCATTGTACACGATATTAAGAGATTTTATTTTCAACATGTAACAATACCTTCGACACAGAATAAATCATATAAGCGCCTTTTAATCAGATGTGTTTCACTGACTGACGATGCACTTCATTTATTCATGAACTGCTAATGACTTTGATGAAGCAACATCAGTTCGTGAAAGTAAAGTTCTGCTGTAGAGGTACGTTCGGGAAAAGTTATTTGAAAGATAAGCGCAAAACCTTGACTAGCAGCGATGAAAGATAATTGCCTTGATACTTCTCCAAATCAAGTTACTGAACTCAAGTTTGAAACTTACAACCCTGTGCCGCCATCACGCTCCTTTCAGAAGAATAATACGACTTGCAAACAAGCAGTTTTATCTCAGTAGGAAGCCATGCTTTTGAAAAACTAATCAATAAAGTGTTTCAGTTTGTTACGAAGAAAATATACTCCTAAATCATTCGTTTAGCCATGACCATTGCTGTATTTTTATCTACGTTGCATAAAGAGCGTGCGTTTTAAAAGGCATCAAACTCTTACAGGAGTTCGAGTCAAGGTCCTGAAGGTTTTTAAACCATTAATGCCAGATGGGAACATATGAGCCCAGAGATAATCCTTTCCTTTAGTCTCATATTCTAAATGTTTTGTTCAAAATTACCGTAAAATTACATAAAAATAAGTAAAGATGAGTGGTTTTTAAATCAAAAATTTCATATGTCTGGAAATAATTCGGTCGTTAAAGGGTTAAGCTAGCACACTACGTCATGATTATCAGCTGGGGGCACGACAACTGTCAAGTTTGTCCTTCCAAGTGATAGAATCCTCCCTTAAAACGGCGCCTGCTCTGTGTACGGAGAAAAGTACCAAGAAACGTTGATTTTTAATACTGTTACTATACTTGTAAGTGCATATTTCGAACGCCACGTCAATGATATGATGAGTAAAATTGTTCAAATATCTCCCAGAAATATTTCTCCGATACCAAAAAGAAGAGAAAAATCGTTTAGCTAATAGAAACGAGAAATAAAAACGATCTGTATTTCTTCTATTAATTTCTATTAATCGTTAGAAGTCTAGTATGGCTATAGTTTTTTGAGCACTGTAGGCCAAGGCACGCTGGTAGGCACAGGGGCTTAAAGATAAAAAACTTAGACAAACCTCCATTTGTCTGCATGGTGTCTTAATACCAGATCCAAATTTTGTATCTTTATGTTTCTTCACCTGTATTTAGCTTTAATATTCTTTCTGGTGAATGCTGGCATTGTTCTTGTGATAATAATAAATATTGTAAATTCATTCAGCGTTAGTTAAAAAGTCTGTAAAAGTCTTGTAACTGTGCGGTTAGGAGTTCCCTAACTTTAGTTCAAGAAAAGTATCATGAATCCCAAAAGTAGTTTCTTTGCCTCATATGGTATATTTTATTATGCTTGAGAGTTAATAGTTGTTCATTAATAATTTAATGAGTGTGGGTTGCGAAACTGAATAGCGTTATTTTATGTCTGAGCTCTGATGAGTTGATTTCTATGGCTATTTAAATCTGTACATTTATTTTTGCTTTTCCATCAGTTCCTAGCTGCTGCGTATCTGAAATACGTGGGCTGTGGCCTGTAGTATCACAAACAAAAGAAACGAATAAACTCGTAAGCTTTTCAAACGACGTTGGTTTTAGCTCTGTGTAAATTATTTTCTGCATTTTTGCATTCAGAAATGTTGTGGTTGTACGTCGCTTAAACTCGTAGACATAAGTTAGCTCTAAACGAGAACACGACAATGTTCGAAAAATAAAGGTCTTTTAGGGAACACTTTTGAATTTATGAACGTGAACATTGTTTTTCAGTTCATATAGAGTACATGAAAATCAGTAGATGTCTCACAATAAAAATATTCCTATTCCAAAACAATATTAAATATTTTTATAGTCTAATATAAAAAATACTAACAACTTGAAATCAATAACTACAGTACGAATATAAAATGATTTTAGTTCTGGTTCTGTCTTTAGTTAATATTCTCTGTAATAACTTACGGTTGATACCATTTATTATCTTTACGTACAACACGTACGGTGATGTCTTGCAAATTTTAAACCAATGTCTGTAGCATAAACGATGGTTTTTTCTACGCTGTACAAAAGTGATTCAATTGCCTCAACTTTTATTCTTGGGATTACTATTTTGAATTTGATTCGACTGTTAAATTCAGACACCAGAGAACGAATACCAAGTCTGCGTTCAGTGTCGTGACTCTAGAACAATGTTTCTCAAAGTGGTCCGTACCGCTCCCCTGGGGGCGTTAAGGAAATGCAAGGGGCGGTAGGAGGGTACGCCTTGAATGGGGGCGTATATTACTGTATAATATACAGTAATATAATCATTAGGGGGCGGTGAAAAATCAAATAGTCTCCTAAGGGGATGGAAATTGAAAAAATTATGAGAAACACTGCTCTAGAATAAGATATTGACTGTTTCATCGAGCAACAACCAATTAAAGCAAGTACTGCAGTGACCAGCAACGTGCAGTGAATTTCAGGAAGGCACAAAATTAGATCAGAGCGACAGAACTGCCAGCTCAGCACAACTCTTCAAAATTACGTTTTTTCTTCTTGAAATTTTATGTCAAACGAATTGCAACGTCGACATCTTGATATTTGATGACACAAAGCGAGGTCTTTTATGGCTTTTGCAAACACTGAATTCCACTTCGGGAGACTATCAGTAGATGCTTTTATCATGTTAATACATTGAGGATATAGCTAAAACAAAATATTTACACACAAACAACAATTTCTGCTTGTGAGCATTCACAATCAAATTGTTTTTTATTACTACAAAAAAGGAACCATTTTCCTGAAAGTGTAGCTTATGAATTTTGTTTTAATTGTTTACAGCGACAATGAACTCAATTTGGCAATTTATCGTTATTTCAATTAGTGTAGCAATTCTGTTGCAATAAGCAACTTTGATCACGTAATAAGCCACATCACAGCAGCGCTGATAATAAATACCCTCTCTAGATTACAGAACAACAGCAGAAACAACAACGCAAATTCTGTGCAATGTCTGTACACTTTCCCATGATCCTTGTTTTGATCAGTCAGGGACATTCCAATCATCCCTCCTCCTCTTCAGTTCCACTGGAGGAGCTTCACTTGTTCTTTGTAGTCGTGGGTCTCATGCAGCACAGCTTCCCGTACATCTGATACCAGCACCATATCCCTTCAGCCTTTTTTATTAGTCTCCTATACGTTACTAGGGTTCTGTTTGGGTGTCCCAAACTGTATAGCTACACCATAAAATATTTTTCAACGAATATATTTCTCTATGCGTCACATTTTATTTGAAGCCAGTGCATTTACTTCCAGTGTTAGGGCATTGAGAAACGCGGGCTTTATAAATGCAGTTCTTTCGTATGGCGAGTATCACGAACTACATTTCTCTGATATATAGAACTGTATCCTATCGAATTTCATTTGTATTTCATCAAATACTTTACAACTGTGTTTCTTTAATTTCAATTTTATATTTGAGTAAAAAATAAAATTGCATGGGGTCAAGAATAATAAGTACGGGAAATGTAAGAAAATCGAACTGTTTGTGTATTACTTGAAACAGGATTTTTCCTCTGTTGTGTGTAGGTTGTGCTTGCCAGGCAAGCAACATTTACGTATTATTAAATTTTCATTTAGCTTTCAAGTTGATTCCGAGGTGTATACCAACCGTTTTATACAACATTCACGCTTCATTGCTGGTCCTGGGGAATTTTTATCGTAATTTTTCACAATTTTAATTCATGCTGCGCGTATAAAACAGCGATCTATGCAGTGCATCTTAAAATTATATTGTCATTGAGCAAACCAGGAACCAGCCACCGTTACAGAGACCAATAAATTATTCGATAACAATAATTTGCTTACAAATTCTTAATGGCAGCTAAATTTGCCGTGTCGACGTCTGCCGGCTGCCTCAGAGCCCTGAGGATAAAACACGAGGATTCACTTACAATGTTCCCTCGCTGTGCACACACAGGAGTTTAAAGCATTCCCAGCACTCTGAATAATACGAAGAAAGTGAGGGATTTCTCCTATGAAGGGAGAATAATATACAGTATGCAATGATCACCAATACGTTGCAAATTAAACGTCTTGTTCATCATAGAAGCTGATGCATTCTCAGTTGAGTGTAAAAGTAATAATTATGGATTTATTGAGCAGGATAAAACTACGTATGAATTGGCCGGTAAGTATTCAGCTGCTTACCTTTCAGGAGATTTCTTCTTAGAAGAATGAAAAATATTATCAAGAAGTAAAACAGAAATACTAATGTCGTCAAATTGCCTAAATTGCTGAGCAAAATCAATAAATAAATGTTTTTCAAGATTAATTCAAGAGGAGTGTATGTTTCAGTTTCCTTGTATGGATTTAAAATTATCTGTTCTGTTCTGTTGAAGTGTGTTACATGGAATTTACATCCAATTAATTGAAAAATAAACATGAACCGTACATTTTAAGTCTAACTGTTGAAAACGTTCTCAAAATAAGCTCGTCTGCTCAAGGTAAATGTTAAATGGAAGAGCAATCGATAGTTTGTTTAAAGAACACAGCTTCAGAAAACAAATTGCCTAGAATTTATAGACCACACAAGCTGTTTGTTCTGACGCTTGAAATACAGGCTTTAATAAAAATTGAGGTATGGGAAAACGCTTGGTTCTGATGTTTGTCACGTTTTTGAGAAAAGGTGTGAAAAATTCCTTAGTATATGCTGGTATTATTGAACTTTTTTTGTTCGATACGGAACTAATTATTTTGTCAGCATCCAGTTGTCACTCTTTACATGAACAATGAGAACAAAATTAAATTCTTGTGGAATATAAATGAAGAATGTATGTTTCCTCATCGGTGTCCCTAACTTTTTTTTTGTATTTTAGAACTTAGAATTTATCAACAAAAAGGTGTAACTGCAAATGAAATCATTGTTTCTTAAGCTCATCATTATTCTATGTTGATTTGTACGACGCTTTTGAGTTAATAATACCGCATCACGAGTTAGGAAGAACTTTTTTATGAATTAAATAGGATATTACTGCATTACGTATTAGGTATAATTGTAACACACAATGGGTAAAACTTTATTGCTATAGATTCGTGTCAAATTCTGTTGTACTCCAGCTATAATATTATTTCGTCTCTTATTAGATGAAATTGTATCAGGTGGCTTCTAGAATTAATTACTGTATTTTAAGATACAACGTTATCGAAAATAATTGAATAATTCTTTAATACATTAATATATTTACATTATGTTGTTTTCATTTCAGTAACTAAATATATTTTCATTTTGATTAACTTTATAGTAACTTTGCTGATATGAAGTTCTAGAGTGGGAAGGGAAATGTAGGCTTGACATTGAGCTAAAGAAAGATATAAGATGCTCTAAATAGGATGAACAAAGGCAGCAGAATCTTTAAGTTTGTTGCTGCCGCAGTTTGCAAGAAACTAAAATATGAATACTATTTAAATTCAAGCAATACTTGAAACATTGTAATTATGTAGTAGAAAATTGTTTTTCCTGAAAAAAATATACATATGCTGCATGTATTACTGCTGATTTTTAAATTTTTAAGTAATTGTGTCGATGTGAAGAATACATGTAAAGGCAGAAATCATACTATTGAATTCAATTATATTGTAGACAATTATTTCAAAATATTTATGTCTGGTGACTTGAAATGCTTAATATTAATTAACTTTAATGCTTTCCACTATAACGTTTCCGGAACTTCATTTGATTTCCAATTCATTTTCGTGGTGTTTATTGTTTCCCTTCAGACACATACTTTAATTAGCATTGAGTCACAAATTTCATGACTGCATTTGTAAAGATTGAACAAATAATACTTAGAAAATGAGGCTTGTCGCTGCGTTGTGCAACAAATTTTCAATCCGCGCGGTTGAGGAGCGTTGGAGTGATGGCACAGAGCCTCAGCATCGTACACCGCCCTCCACAAAGGTCAGAGCAACACTGCAAGTAAAGTACTCATGACTTACTGATAGTACTTGAAATGTCAGGTAATACATGCATAATTTTGAGTACTATTTATAGCCTGGCTGTAGAGCAAATTGGAAAATGGTTGTAAACACGAAAAAAGTCCACGGACAGTAAACCATAGATTTAACTACCACGAATGAACACAAGCTCCATCGTTAATAAAGTCTACGGATTCTGAAACACATATTTAACTATCTATCCCTGCGACAACCCTGGCGATTATAAAAAGTCCACGGAGAAAGAAACACATATTTAACTATCAAACCCGAACACCCCATCTATGATGTGGACACCCCAGCTGTGATGTGGACACCCCAGCTGTGATATGAACACCCCAGCTGTGATGTGAACACCCCAGCTGTGATGTGAACACCCCAGCTGTGATGTGAACACCCCAGCTGTGATGTGAACACCCTAATTGTGATGTGGACACCCCAGCTGTGACGTGGAAATTTTTACATTAGATATATTTGTATTTCTGCTCAAAGACTTTTCAAAAACCAATTCACTGTGAAATTAATTTTAAAACATGATAGTTGAATACGATTATGTGCTTCTACACTACAGTTAAGTACCTGTCAGAAAAATGTTATTTCGGGAGTCTATTCACAGTGAAAACTTAGGTAAGCGAAATTAATTTAAAACGAATTTATTACTTTAGCCCTCCGGGTCTGCAGTGAAAGAGGTTTCTGATCTCATTAATCTCAAGATTTAGATTTTAATCCACCGTGTAAGCGACTGGTGGCAGCTGCAGTGCTAGAGTGCTTCACTGACAGAGATATGAAGCAGAGCTATAGAACTAGAATCAGAAACGACGAATCGAAATTGGTTGAAAATTACTGATAAAAAATCGGAGTACAAATTGGACTTTCTATATATTGAGGATTTGGAATCGACTGAAAACTACTGCTAAAAGGTTGGAGTACAAATTGGACTTTCAATATATTGATGATATGGAATTGGCTGAAAACTTCTGCTAAAAAGTCGGAGTACAAATTGGACTTTTCAAAAATTAAGGATTTGGAGTTCACGTTTAAGGATACTGTTAAAAGCAGTCAACTCTCATCAGCATGTGTTGACAGTTGGATATTGAAATCGGAGTCGAGGAGTCGGAGTTGGAGTTGGGCATAAAATTATTGCTAAGGAGTATAAAAATTTAACTTGTGTACAGGCTCATACCAGCAGCTTGGTCAACTGGTGAGCGAATCTGCTTGCGAGCGGAAAGACCCGGGTTCGAATCCCGCTGCTGACATGGTTGACGCTGCTAGAAATACGGCATGGGACTTGGGTAAACAACCGAATAATGATCGAAGTAATTATCCGACCCAAGAATGGGACAGAAGGTTCGTTCCTATAGCCTCATTCTATTCTATTCTATTCTATATTCTATTCTACATCCTTTATAGGAACACTTCCCGACCAGAGTTATGAGTTTCCAGCCATTACGCTGTTGGGTGGCACACATAGATTCAGTAACACCTCAAGAAATCAGAGTTGAACTTGTCACTAAAAACGAGTGATAATGAAACAACAACAACAAACCATTGCAGGTAGATTTGTACTAGGTTCAAAATTGAAGCAGGTTTAAAATTTCTGTGTTTATAAAATGTGTATATTAATTTTGCTATCAAAAGTTAAACTTCCTATTTTAGGTAAGGTACAAACCTTGCATTCTCGTTATTGAATGCCGAATAATGAAATAATTTAGAATCCCTTTTCATTCAAATCAGTTGATTTTCAAATCAGTTTTGAAAACAAACCTCAACGTAATTTGAGTTTCACCTATTCTAGTCAACATTGTTGAAATGAACAAAGCTGCTTGGAGCTTTGTATAGCTTTTGTAAGCTATGAATAAGTTCGTAAGTGCGACAGCCTATTAATTATTAAGGTGAAGGTGAGACAGTCAAAGGTCCAGGGCCTAATCCAATTTCAACTCAGAATTAACTTAAATTACAGTGTATCCAGTAACTAATGTGATATACACGGTAACTGACGAAGTTAGCGTTGGATCTAGTGACGATCCTGTATTCAGACCACGAATAATTAATCTCATTTTCGCTTCAGCTGCAGAGTAATGAACACTGAACAGCTGTTGGGCCTGATAGGACCTTTGTGAATGCAGAGACACCATATTTGTGAGGAATCCTTCATTGTGATTTAGGTAAACACAGTTACGGGACCTCAAATGAGGAAGAATTACTAGGAAGAATCTTGCGATGCAAAAGAAAGATAGGATTGATAATATTAAGAATAAATTTATTGTCTAAAAGTAATCTTATAATCTTAATGCTAATGAATCCATAAGCAGACGCTATTGAAAATGCATTAATTACAATGTTCATTTTATTCTTGCTTTATTGCTGTTTCTGACTGTGTTAATAAAAAGGATTAAATGGTTTGAAGGGTTTAGATTCTTCGGAATATTTTAAGCTGAATGCACAGATAACTAAAGATGTTTTATCTCAATAGCTATTTACAGGTGAGGCTGCGAGTATACCAGGATTTATTTAATATCTGCAAGAATCCCTTGTTCCTGCTCGTCTTGTACCTGCCCAATATGTACCTGCCTGTCTAGTTCCTGCCCGTCTTGTACCTGCCTGACTTGTACCTACTCATCTTGTACCTGCCTGTCTTGTACCTACTCATCTTCTACCTGCCTGTCTTGTACCTGCTCGTCTTGTACCTGCCCGTCTTGTACCTGCTCGTCTTGTACCTGCCCGTCTTGTATCCGCCCATCTTGTACCTGCCCGTCAGAATAAACTGCTGAAAGACACTGATTGCAAAATAAATGACAGTTCCAAAACAATCACGCAATAATACTTTGCGATGCACAAACAAACTGTGAAGTTCAATATTTATTGGTTTAGACTGCTTATCAGAAGTGGCTTAGCATACGTCAGGCTTTTAAAGCCCCACGTAAAAACAACTAAATCACATCATGTCACGACATAATGTAAGTTGCACTAGTCTCAGTGTTGCTGAGGTTGTTTGCATATCGTGAATGCATGATGCCTTCAGGTTAAAAACTACAACAACAAAAAAATTGAAAGGATGAAAGCCCCATGTTTCGTGATAAAATTGTAACAAATTCCTTCAGAGATGCAGCTAGGAGATCTCTTCATACATTATCTGCTCATGCAGCAACTACAAGCTGTTATTTGCATTAGCGTTATTCAGTAAATTTTAAATGGTAAATAAATGCTTTTTTTCCACAGCTGCTCAAATTAAGGCGGTAATTTGGTCTGAGAATTAAGATTTTCGAACTTAGCACTTCTGAAGATCAATAGTTATTTATCGTTCTACTAATATTTTTTGTTGATTTTATGAAAACAGTTCTTCAAATCGAAAGAAATATTTTACTTCTTTCAAAAAGAACATTAGTAGCTCATGCCATCGTTATACTGATTATCAATAGTTATCATTGCAAATTTCTTCTATATAATTTATAAGTCATCATATTCCCTTATTTTGAACATGAATAGAAACATTTTTTTTTGTAAAATTAGCTTCAAAAATATTTTGAGCAAGCCCATCAACTCAAGAATTTTTTCTCGACATCTGATCAAAACTTAAAGTAGCTGACTTTCTTAAGCAGTCAGTACTCTGGGAAGCACCACGTAAATAAAGATGCATTAATATTGATTCAGTTGATGAAAACTAGATATTATTAAAAAACATTGAATGAGTTTGTTTCAACGCGGATTGGTGTCTTTCAAATCACCTTTTGTTCGCTGGATTAAAGCAGGCAGGCGAGTGTTGCAATTTCTAGTTTATTATGCTCAGTTTTTCTGTGACCAGCTCTAAAGCAACTTATTGAATGATGCGGAGTAAAAACTAATGAATGCATGATCAATGAACGTTTGTTTGAAATTATGATACGAATTCATAACTCGTACAAGTTTCTACTTAAGACAAAAAGGCATAAACTTTCTGTAAAACTCTGTAAATAATGTAAATAAATGTACAAACTTCTATATACAGCTGATAAAATTAGTAAAGGTTCTGATACAAAATTAGTCCATAGCCTGATCCACAAACTTTAATTGTTGAAGGCAGTACTAGAGGTTTACACAAATCCTTACGTAAATCCACGATAATACGTAACTCACTCGGGCTGCAGAGTAATCTCTTTTTCTTTACTAAGAGGTATTTTCTGTGAGCGTCAAGAGTATTATCCGCAGTTTGCTGACTTCTATTGTGTTGACCTTCCCAATTGCCAATGTTAGCTCATTTTTGCGCCCATTGATGTCATGAACATAACAAGAAGCCCTTGATCTCAGGCTTTGCGAAGTGAGGACGTGGTTGTTATTGTAAGCCAAACACGACACACTTTGATCTTTTTCTTTGCAATACGCTACATTCATGTTTACAACTTGTACAGAGATGTGCTATACGTTGCAAAAATTTTAAAAATTTGGCAACTAATTTGTGTTAAACGTGAGACCATGGATATTTTTCTTTTACAGTTATTGATTGATATCATCCCCCATTGAGACATGCTTTAGTGCTATTTATTCATTAAACAACCTTAATACGCTGGTTGATGCTCCATAGACTGAGAAAAATAGGTGAATTTTAATAGGATATTCGAAACAAGTCAGTTGAACAGACCCTGTATCTTACTGCTCTACTTTTTCGTAGCGGTAGTGAAAAAAAGTGTTCAGTGTTGGTGAGTGTTTGAATAAGCTCAGTGTTGCTACAGAAGGTGATCTGACCTACAAATTTGACTAGTTGAATTAGAGGAATGCTGGAAAACTGTTTCTTGTAAATTGTGTACCCAGTCGTAAATTTGAGCTTGAGAGCAAGTACTGAGTAGTAAAGTTCATCATCTGAGTATGCATGTGCCAACACTTGTTTTAGTTAAGTTTTGTTTGAGTTACTTCCTGTATGTCTGAATGTCACCAGCAAACGTTAAATACATTACGTGAAGTTCAACGAAACGAATAACATCACATACAACTGGTCACATGTGTCATGCCTTTCATTATCTTTACAATGATCGTGCCGAGTAGATAGCAAGAAGTTAAAGATTCTATTTATTTGAAAGTTCAGTAGGGGCAAAGAGAGCTCATCATCCTTCCCATGCAGATAAAATTTTTAGTTATACGTATAGTTATATCACATTAATAAGGAGTACGAGTGCTTGGGCACTTACATACGCAGTGTAATTTTACGTTTCGCTCATTTTGTAATACATAAGCGTTATTTATTTTTATTTTGTTATTGCAAACTCAATGAATGTTCAATTAATCGTTTCTGGTAGAATTCATACATATTTAATCGTAGTTTCGAATTGAAGAGTAAACGTGTCAGTACAATGAATAACTAGCAGTATAAGAGAAGAATGTGTTTACAAATATCAGTGTGATTGATTTTGCAATGCTTTAGAGACAAGCCTCATCTCGGTTCAGTAAAACACTTTGCAGCTCAGTACTATTGGGCCAAAAACTACCGTATAAATAAAATTGAGCGAAACAAAATGAATATGTTAGTTTAATTATAATTTCTATGTTAAGTCTGACATACAATTATCATGAGCCCCATCTTCAAGGTTCATATAGAGATTTTTGTGAGCCATGTCTTCATTGCAAGAACGCAATGATGATCTAGGAGGGTATCGGTTGTCATGTAGGTAGTGTTTTCGTAGCATTTGGTCAGCTAATCGGCATTAGGTTTTGATGGTGCTGGCCTTAGCCTTGTCAGCTCTTATATCAAGCATCATACTACTAATTACTAGAGAGCCTGAGTTGTTTTCTTAGTTTAGAATAGTTTGATTCCAGAATATTTTCTTCGATCTGCGATTGAGACCTACGTTCTACCAAAACATGAATGCGCTATGGATTTTACACCATTACTTGATGAAACATTTGTTCCACTTTTTATAGTGCGAATATAAAAGTACATAGGTGTATTTTCCGGGTTAATTCCGTCGTTTTACCTGACTTCAGAAGTCACTGACATGGTACTCTCACTAGTTGCTTTCCACTGCCTCTCATGAAACTTTTATGTTTGGTAAGATTATCTGGAGTATAAATTATTTGGACTCCGTTATCTCTCTTGAGTCATCGAAGCGATGGTCTCATTGTCTTGCTTCTACATTTTTCTCGTGGTGTGTTCTTAGAGGCACTGCATCAAGTTCACTGGACAACAACTATTGAGTTGTTGTGAGGAAATGTACAGTAAGGAAATGGATAAACATAAGCCGTGAGTAGGTTTTCAATTTCAAGAATGAAGTTTACCATAGTAAAGTATTTAGTTCATGCAGTCTGTTATTGATCTCATCCAAATTTTAGCCCTAATGCAAAAGCTGTGGAGAAGTTCCTCCTGGTGTTTCTTCTCAGGTGTGCTCGCTTGGGTTTCCTTTCATTAATCTTAGATAGCTAATTAGGCACCAAGTTAGCAGGTCATAACTGCTTTCTGCCGCAGCGACTTGCTTGCATCATTATGAGTTGAGGATGGAGGGAGGAGGGGTGGTCATCAGCTCGTCATGGATCTGGTACCTGAGCCAACATTGTTGCCGGCGCTCGTTGGAACAAGAGCCTA
Organism: Trinorchestia longiramus; assembly: GCA_006783055.1. Lineage (NCBI taxonomy): Eukaryota > Metazoa > Arthropoda > Malacostraca > Amphipoda > Talitridae > Trinorchestia > Trinorchestia longiramus. Next base: position 48,084 of record VCRD01002331.1, on the reverse strand, counting down.
GCAGCCACAGCTACCCGATTATTACAGCTACTTTGCAGCCACAGCTACCTGATTATTATAGCTACTTTGCAGCCACAACTACCTGATTATTACAGCTACTTTGCAGCCACAGCTACCTGATTATTACAGCTACTTTGCAGCCACAACTACCTGGTTATTGCCACTACTTTCCAGCCATAACTACCTGATTATTACAGCTACTTTGCAGCCACAAGTACCTGGTTATTGCCGCTACTTTCCAGCCATAACTACCTGATTATTACAGCTACTTTGCAGCCACAACTACTTGGTTATTGCCGCTACTTTCCAGCCATAACTACCTGATTATTACAGCTACTTTGCAACCACAGCTACCTGATTATTGTCAGGTCCAGTGACAGCGATTACGTCAGTTCTCTTTATAGTGGATCCACTTCTCTTCTCGTTATCCTGTATATTCTCTTTATCTCGTTTATCTCCTTTCTCTGAGATGTATATATTCTACTGGTACAGTAAAGCAATGAAACGTTACTCCAGAGATTGCTTTAGTCTCTTCCATTCCGTAGGGGTGTTACACAACTGACACAAGTGAGTCAGATGGTAGCGACTGTAGGAACGTCAAGCTATTGGCGACCTTGGCTTATATACTCGCTCTTATCTATGACTCGCGTCCGGTGACCGTGAAACGGCCACCTTGAACCTGGTCTACTGACAGAAGGTCCTCCCATGCGGAAGAACCGTCCTCAGTTCGGATATTACATCAATATAACCTTGCAACAAGTGGAAATATTTCGTTTGCACCCAAACACAAGCAAGCATTAAGCTTCATAGTTAAACATCAGAACAAAATTAATTACACTCCTACGCGTGATTACAGAATCGCATACAAAATAGTACACAAGAACTAGAAATACAATACAAACTTGAATAACGCTGAGCAAAATCGCAAACGACGTAACAGAGTCACAACACTCCTTGGCTTATATACTCACTCTTATCTATGACTCGGGTCCGGTGACCGTAAAGCGGCCACCTTGAACCTGGTCCACTGACATTATTAGAGCTACTTTGCAGCCATAGCTACCTGATTATTGCAACCACTTTACAACCACAGCTACCTGATTATTACAGCTACTTTGCAGCCATAGCTACCTGATTATTACAACTACTTTACAACCACAGCTACCTGATTATTACAGCTACTTTGCAGCCACAGCTACCTGATTATTACAGCTACTTTGCAACTACAGCTACCTGATTATTACAGCTACTTTGAAGCCATAGCTACCTGATTATTACAGCTACTTTGCAACTACAGCTACTTTGCAACCACAACTACCTTGCAACCACAACTATTTTGAAACCACAGCTACTCTGCACTTACAGCTACTTTGCAACCACCGCTGCTCTGCAACTATAGCTACGTTGTCCACAGCTGCTTTGCAACCACAACTACTTCACAACCACAGTTACATTTTCATCCATAACTACTTTGCAATCACAACCATTTGGTTCTTGCAGCTGCATGACAGTCACAGTTATTTCTACAGTGCAACTCCTTTCAAATCAACGTACACATCACATTGCTTCGTCTTCCCATATTTCTCTACCTAGCAGCTTCCGGCTTTAACCTGAGCTGTTAGCGATGTAATCTTGCAGCAGTCACACTTGAATAGTAATAATGCTCATTTCCTCATGGCATGATGTTATTTTTCCCTGAAATTATATATATTATCTTAATACTGTAGAACCTAGACCTACCTTAAATACTGTACTGTAATGTGCATTTCAAATAATTCACTGGCTAAGGCTTTCTGCAAAATTTTTTCAGAATTGTCAGACCAACTTCTCGAATTCGCAATTAAAACGACCATCGAAGAACGTCTATCAATTAATATAATAGGGGGAACAGTAAGCACAGTAGACATAAAAGTTAGTGTTTACAGAAGACATGTAGCGAAAGCATCTCAATATGACATCATGAAAGGAACACGTCGAAAACTAGCATGATTATCACGATGGCATCTGTACTGATTGATGCCAGCACGAGCATGAGGACATAAATCAAAAAGTTAGTCTTACTTTACAGTCCCATAAAACGACCCCCTTAAAGCAAGGGCGTAAGAACATCAAATTGTTACAGCGAAAAGCACGTGAAGGTTTCACATCACCAACTTCAAGTTGATTTTCTAGATGGCTAGAAAAATTTACTAGATGTAAAAAAGTGAACAAAAGGAAATTTATAAACATCGTAGGTAATTTTATCATTACTTTTTGATTTCTGTGACGATGAAAAGTTTCCCTACAAGGTCACGAGGTTATACTTCTAATTACTCAAGATGTTTCTTTATATTTTTGATTTGCACTGGAATTTGAGGCACTGGAAGGAATAAAATGTGATAATCTCCACTTCTTCAGTTCAGTTTTAGAAGTCGGTATTCACAAGCAGTTGTTATTTTGTTAAATCTTCATAACGGCAGGATACACAATTTTAGTTCAAATTAAAATCTGTACTATAAATTTAGAACATCTCATTTTTATAGTGTACGTAAACAATTAATTCCTGAGAGCAAAAGTCAAACAACCACACTAATTTCTCCCGGCACTTCATTCAGAGCCTAAATTATTTTACTTAGCTAACTAAGAATCAACCAAGCATTCATATTTACAAGGCATGCTAACTTCTCAGATATTGTGTTCCCAACTCTACTAACTGCTGGCAAGAAAATTAACTGAGGTGTTATATTAAAACTTGCTTGGCGGACTGCAGAAATGTGTACTCTTTTCTTGACGGAACTAAATGCACAATCTGTGTTCCAATTTGCATGAAACTCAGTACGCATATCAACAAGTTTGTTACTTACCGTATATTTTTACTGATAGTTGAACTTACTTATTATAATTCAACGAAGAAATTCCTATGTTGGTAACTTCCATTTTTACAACAAATTTTACTAACATTCATTCCCGAAGCCAACTTTGGTGTTCGTTCCATCAAACTATATGAAATTATGTTATTATAACGAATGAAAACTATTATAAACTCGTAATTATCAAGGCTTTTTAGCAGAGAAAAAATGACGGAGCTTTTATGTTGGTACGTTCGTATTCATGAGAACTGCATGTCATTATCTTCATTTTACCAGATTTACAACGAAAATATTTCCGTTTGTCGGTTATGCAGCACAGAAAAAAAAATTATTACTAAAATTCACCCGTGTACATATTTTAGTCCGACATTTTCGTTTGATTTCCTCTTGATGAGTCATAAAAATGACAGTAACGGCTCTCCACAATTGAATCCAATTTACTATCAGGATTTCTGAGCCAAACAGACCACGTGAGACGGAAGTGTTGCATTAAAATTCATGTTTGTGCATTTGAAGCTCATTATTACACGGAGGAGAACAAATATTTATGTGAATATCAGCCGTTTGCAGCCCTAAGCTCACTTTAATAATTGTGGTTGTATAATGATTTTTAGATTTTTATCTCTGTTTATAATTTCCACTTCACATATCAAGCTTTCAGCTCTTGCGGTTGCAAAGGTGAATTTTAGCTTTAACTTTTTCGTATTCTTTCAGCACACTAATTTCATTCAGCAAACATTAAAACCAAATTTAGAAATTTAAATGTGCTACAGTTAAAAGGGAATTTAAACAAATGTAGTGGATTTTTCATTATTAAAAGAATATTTTCGCAGCTCCGAGCAAAGCTTTTCTTTAATTTTACGACCATTCAAGCTCGTCATTATTTTTAACGCTGGAGATTTTAAATGCTGCTGCTTCACGAGGCTCAGGTCTTTGTACAGTTTTTGGTTGTTGCTCTTTAACATTCTGATGGCGTGTTTAGTCATGACATGCTTTAATTACAGCTAAGAACACATTTTATTACGCGCCGGTATGTTACTCATGCTACGGCAACGAGTTTAACTAGCATTTATGTGCAACAAAGTCCTGTTATTTTGTTGTAGTTGATTACTTTGCTATTTATAAGCACCACAGGAGCATGGGAAATGGTCAGCCTGCCACTGAGTCAAGCAGAAGATTGCGGTTCGATCTCAGTTGAACAACATGCCTGCAGGCATGGAAGACAAAAGGACAAATCGTTTTTATTTGTCTTGCTCGGGAGACCGAAGTCCAATTTACTATGTATTGTGATAGGCAGAATCTGAGTTTTTTAGACGAATATAAGTTTTTTGTAGGTGTTACAAAAACCATTGTAGCTGACTGCAGCTGAAGAGAAAAATTCGAGATTGGTGATTGCATCGAAAAAGATTGTATATTTATAAAGTGCAATGATGGGTTGTGGAAACAAATTTCATGGATGATTAAATACGTTAACTGGAGATAAGAAGAAAAACTAAAACTTAGCAATTTTGGGAGGTAACTTATCGTTAAGGGATGTTTCAATTTCAATTGAAATTATAATGCAATGAGGAAAATATAACGTTATGAAAAATAGCGTAACAACTACCTTTTAGCATTTTGTATCTCTACAACAAAACTAATATAAAGTATTTTGAGAACAACTTAACACGATATGTCCATCAGGAACGTTCTGTTTTAATGTTGTAAATACCATATATATATTAAAACAAATTGGGGCTTCTATATATTCATTTAAGAGCCGAGCACTCAGGAGCGTAATAAGATTCAATCTGGGCTATATTTAAATATAGATTTGACGGTTGCAGGAAATATTCCTCATGCGAGTACTGATGCCAAAACTTCCAAGAATCAACGTAATACATAGAAGTCAATCGGAATTATTATTATTGAATAGCTTCAAACGTCTTCACTTTTTCGAAACACATTTCCCACTCGTGAAAAGACACCACCCCAAGCATTCAGTAGGCATGCAATCCACCATCCAGTTGGAGTCACGGCGGACCACGACAAACCTCGGCGAAATCCTCTTAAGAAACATGAAGTGGCGAGAAGCAGGCACCCCCATACATGAAGTCGTACCACACCTACTGTCTGGGATCACAAGTGTCACTGAAAATTCCTGGGTACACAAATGAAATCCATGCTAGCAGCAGCTTTACTGGGATAAGAATCATTACATTTTTAGGTAAGCTGAAGAAACTTTGTTACCATCTCAGAAAGTGAGAAACTCTGTATTGGTGCTTTTATGCAAAATTAGGGCTACAACTTTCCCACTAATTTGAGAAATATGAAAATGCAATGTAATCTGAACCAAGTGCAGTGAAATATTCACAGTAGAACATCATTTTCATTGAATTCTGTGTCAAATACTAACAGTATTTGCAAAAAGGTGTTAAATAACGTTAAAATCACACGCTGAAGGTCAAAAATACATTGAAAGTATAAGTTTCTCCTTAACCATTTACCTTCCAAGTAGACTTCAAAACACACCTTATAAAAGTCGTAATATATGCTTAATTTATTAGGAAAGTTGTTTGTGCGATCTTGTGACTCTCAAAATTGCAGTTCAGAGCTAGAATTCCTGCCTTATCTCGATGTTTATTTACAACTAGACGCACGTGATGGTCTAATTACGGACGTGGTAGGTTGTGTGTGACCAGGGTTTCATTCTCACTCGATATAAATCACCATGGAACCAAATCCAGGCAAGATATCTCTATGTAAAAATGCATGGTTGTCAATTGGTAAAAGGAGAATTTTGTTCACCCACGAACTACCATTTTCAGTCAATGAGTAAAATATTTTCCTTATTTTTTCAATGTGGATTTCAATAATTATTCTGATGTTTGGGCCAGGAATAAAAACTGTACTTTAAGATTCTGCTAGACACTGCAACTTAATACTGTGAGACCCTGAAATCATTCCTAACTATTTTATTGTTAAAAAATCTTTTAACTTGATTTTTGCTCTATTTTTTGAGTTCAGGAAAGATGTAGACAGTGCGAAGTCCCTGACTGCAAGGAAGAAGTGTTGATGCTTCAGAGAAAGTGCAGTGTTTATTTATGTATTACCGCACTCGTACCGGCGTTCGCAAATTTCATACAAACCAAAACAAAACATATATTGTCTGTATGAATCCAGACAGGACTAGTTTAGTTTCACTTTAGTATCGAATTTGTGTTTCATCAGAGGTGACATATACTGCATACTCTGATTAAAATGCTTTTTATTTATATAAGTTACAACATAAATGAGCCATGGAAAAATATTATCAGAAGAAATCCTGAGATCTTTTTATTTATGTTAAAATTCGAGTCCTGCGTCATTTTCATCTAATGCTCTGTAAGTTTTTTGTTAATCTTGAGTTATTTCTCTAGCCATGTGTTAATTCATTCTAAGTTTGTGTTGTTTTCTATGTGTCAACCGTTAGTATGGATCTTAAGATCCACATTCATTTTTACTGCCAGATGACTAACTGGATAAAGACGTCAGATTCTACTGTTGTGCTGCTAAAATAAAACTATCTCTTTATATATGAATAAAATGGTTGGATTTCCCCTCAGAACATAAATAATATCGTGAATTATTATTTTTACGATTAAAAAAATCAGACAGCATTGGATCAAGCTATCGTTTTAAGTTCAATTAAGGACTTTAATGAACTTAAATGGTTCAAAGTACTTCATTTAATAGATCTCTGGTGAAGATCACTAAATTTTGCCTCTTTTTTGAAATAGTTAATGATTTATGAGCTGCTAGTACTTTCAATACGAGGGAAGACAGAAAAGGCTTAAAAAGATTTTTAAGAACGTCACTATCGTTTCCCCACACAAGGTATTAAAATATTTCGCTCGTTAATATGTACTCAAAAAAGTACGGAGAAGTTGTTATAACAGATGCTTAGTTGCGAACAATATGAAAGCTCTTGATTATCCTAAAAATTCATTGACAATACAATTTTGTAAATAGCCACAAATTTCTTGAAATCCCCACAAAACATTTTTCCGATATGGACAAAATAATTCAGTACAGCTTGTGTTTTTGGAGCGCTTGCTGTAAAACATTCGAGGAAATTAAAAACGCATTTACAATACTTGATTTGAGAGTGCATTAGTTTCCTTGGCGATGATGCTGGCTTTTTCGCAACAATAAAAGTTTGCGTAAAATGTGAAGAGCCTCTTAGCAGATTGCTTATTTTAAAGAGATGAAGGCGTCGCGCCAGAAATGAGGACAAGAATGTGCCTTTTTATCTGAAATTAGACGAGATTCTTCCGTGAGAGAGATAATGAGGATTGTGCGTGGGACACTCAAGGTAACGAGGGAAAAGTGATATTGAGCTTCGAGTTAGGGTTCCTCACCCTGCTCAATCTAATATACATATGTAACAAATTCACTGAAAAGGCCACCGAACAAAGCAATCAACCTATGCATTCAAGGAAGCCGTGACCTTGTATCAGATTAAACTAACTCACACATAGCGTTATACATAGTGCGACAACATAATTTCCTTTTTTCAAAGCGCTTTGCTTGAAAAAACGGCAGTTATGTTACCGCTCCCTGTACTTTGACAGCTTGAATATTATGAGAAAAAACTATTCATCTGAGACAGGTTAATTAGATCTCGTTAGGAGGGACTGCGGTCATCAGAAAGAGAAAACCGTGGGGAAAACGTTGACAAAATTATTTAGCCTCGTTTGACACAAACGTGCATCTAAAAAATATATAGTTGGAATCAGAATCTAATTGCTAGGGAGTATTTTTTTGAGAGCATGTTGTCTAAAGAAGGGTAGTCGGAACTTTTAAAATAACTTGTTCACTCAAAATGATCGTCAAAGATTGAATGCATTTGTAACGTTTACTCTGCACCTTGGATTGGATAATTCCTTTGTTTGTTTTGTAAACTTGATTATAAAAAATATCTATTTAATATTTTTTTGACGGCTTTGGTTTAATTTAATGGGTCTGTTGGATAGTAACACCTGTTTGCACTTGTTACAATGTCCTTTACACCCACAAGTCCTGGCAACGTCAAAATACGGTCATGAGTCGCGTACGTTTTGACCAGCAGTTTGATCAGACAAGTTTTGAGGCCGCGAAAACCAGACTAATTACCTGCTGCGCCAGCATCAAAACAAGGACGTTGATTGAAAAGCGTGAAATTTAAAATTCGCTCATATCAAAAAGGTCATTTGCAGTCATCGACGTAGGTGTGCTCTGACGTTTCTATGACTCATCACAGATATGAATGTACATCAACTCAATTGAGTTAATTGAGTTTTGGCTGAGTGTTTTCGTTTCTTGAAATATATATAAAAAATAAAGTTAATTGATATTTAATACTATTATTAGGAATGTTAATAATTAATATTAGAAATGTGAGTGTGAATTATGACTCATGTTACAGACTCATGTTAATACAAACATAAAATACAGACTCTTGTTAATACATATATAAAATACAGACTTTTGTGATACATAAATAAATTACAGACTCTTGTTAAAAAATTATTTTAGAATTGTAAGAAACAGTGGACCGTGATAGAGCACGAGTTTTACGGACTAATTATGGTATAGAAGGTCAAAGCTTCCACAATTTCCAAGACCTGAACACGGCAAATTTCAGTTCATTAAAACTTCTACGGCGAAGTCTTGCGAAAATTAATCATCTATATTGTGTTACCTTGAGCAAAGCTTCATACAATAGCTAAGCCATCTATTATGGTAAGTTTGCGGTAGCAACGCTATTATGTTTGTGTGCTATACAATATGACTTTCTAAAATCTTGATGACACGTTATTTAATATGATGAATAAAAATTTGTAACTGTACTGTATGTACACGAGATGACTGATTTTACACTTGCATATCAACATTTAGTTGGAAATTTGGTTTCATTGATTCCAACTTCGCCTCTGCAGCACTTGACACCTCAACAGTAATATAGAATACAATGGACCAGCCGTGATTGAGTAAAATTCTGTGTACCATAAGACTATGAATAAACCAAATGTCTTCTACTGTCTGGTATCACAAGCCTAATATTTATATTTTTCTGAAGAAATCATAAAGAATTGTTTGCTATTCCCATGCGTAAACATTGTAAACATCTTATGATATTTATTACAGAGATGACGTATTTTTTCGAGGGTAGTTTTCTGGCTGAGTCGATGCTTTCATTTGGTTGCATTACATCGATCTGGGGCAGCATTTTTGCTGTACAGAACGCGTTCTATTCCCTGCAGTCGTCTAGTGCTGGACTTCACGTAAAGTAGAGACTGATTGGGAGGAAAGTTCTGGCTACGGCTGAAACACCGAAAACTCGCTACTATTTATATTACCGGAGTTCTCTGTTTATTCAACATAATCCGTGCTAAAGACCGGAAAAACCAGTCGTTGGAACACCGTTTATGACCGCTAATTTCTAGTTATTTTGTCCAAAGTTGGCCGGCAACATCCTGGAGTGAGCTTTGAAATTAATTATTTTCGGGCTGGGAGTGAAATGTTTTACTTCTATTTCTAAAGTGAGTGAATAATTTTCGGACACAAATAACGAGCAGAATCAAAACGATCACCAGCAACGGGATTGACAGTAAAAAAGTGCTACAAATTGGGGCACTTTTTAATAAATTAGATTGTAATGCTTTATGTAAAGGTATTTTTTTAGCGCATTTATAAGAGACCTACTGATAAGGCTCATCCACAACCAGCTCTCTACCTTTCGGTAATTCGTTTGATTTAAATATAATTAAAGACCATCATTTGGGGACAACTAAATGACTTGCTTTTAATTTTTTAATTATGAATTGGTTGAATGTATGAGGCATGCGAAAGTGATTTTATTACGCCATCTTCCCATTGTTTAGCACCTTTAGTGTCAGTCATTTGTGTATTTCTTGAACACAGTAATTAGAATAAAAGCAGCACAAGCATCTAGTTTCATAGTATCATTATTACAAAACTGAACCATAGATTACTAAAACAAACAATGAATTACTTTTATTCGAGGCGGTAGTGAATAATATCGACAGGTACTTCATAGGTGTGGTAATTATCCCTGCCCCAATCATATATACACATTGTTTTCGGAACGAATCACGTAACTTTCACCATACTTTTTTCATCAAATCTTAAGGAGAAAATTTTGTTTCTTCGTGCATTGAATTTATTTTTTACCTTAGTTTCAAAGCTTTGACGATTGCAGTTTTTGTTTGGAAGGCCGAGGTGCGTGATTTGTTCCTGTAGCGAGGATGTAAAGTTGGGAGTCATTTTCAGACTCCGCTTTTGTGTTGAAAGTTCTGATTTTTATGAAAATATTTCAATGAACCTCCAGACTTGGAGCGATAACATTTAGTCAAGCTTGAGCTTGCACCGCTGAGTAAACGTAGCGACTGATATACATTGGAGTTTCCGTTAGAGGGGAGAAGGAGGGAGGTTTTTATAACTTTCCCTTGTCGGTTTTATGAGTAAATGAAAAGCAATGATGTTTGTGAATTGTACTTACGTACTTTGGAGAAAAAATTTTAAGAAATCTGAATAAAATTTTACATAAGTCACTAACAGATAGATTCTAACCATCACTCATTTTCATCAAACACCCTCAAAATTATCGGGGATGTATTAAGTTTTGATAGTCAATTTTTAAACCGATTTCTGGTTGGATACCAGTCTACCTGCGCGAGAGAAACTATTTTCGCATTGTGACTTCGAACCAAGATTTATACAAACACTTGATGAAGCAGACTCATTAAAGAGAATTCACTATTTATATTTCTGTTAATAATTGACGTTTTTCCGTCTCTCACAGTCTCTGTGTGCTTGTAAACTTTATTGGGATCTAACGATCAAAACCGTTGAAGAATCAACAGGACAGACTCCATTAGTAATGTTCTTCTCCGAAATTAGAAGTCTTAGCGCCGGAAAATATTTAATTCAATGCTGAGCCTCGTGTGCATGATTATCTGTGTTGATTATGAGTGAAAATTCTAAGATTTATTAGCGCGACTTGAATTATTAAATTCAACGCATTTGCATTTTACTAGGGAGGATGTTTAATAACAATCTTTGCAGCAACAAGCTTCATCATAGGAGCCTAAATTTTATGTAATTATCATCATAAAATATATAATTGGCGTGGAAAGTTAAATTTTAAAAATTAACACTAAACTCTAGCATATGAAAAAAATTTGACAAAGTGTACATAATTATCCATATTAATTATGAACTAATTATCTGAACGTGCATACATGACAAGTCACTGATGATTAAATCAACTTCTACGAGGGATCAAGTTTTCTCTAATTCTACGTTATAATCATCACACTTACGTACGTATTACTAGTGGGGTACCGAAAATGATTATTAATCAATATTATGTGTAGTACCAATAACACTGTCACCAAAAATTTGCCAATAACCTTTTTATTAATGTTGACAGTACTCAGTAGCCTCCTCCAACATATCAAAAGCAATGTGACTATAATTTCAGACATTTATTTTTCTTGTTTAGAAAAAATAAATTTTTCAGGACGACATAGAATGCACAAAATATGTTCTTGATTGGAATTGTCAGTTTTGGATAAACAGTACAGAAACATAGCTGAATAAAATAAAATCTAAACTTTTTTCAAATTCAGTCAAGGAAATGCCAAGAATATTTGGGAACGATAAGAAAAGAATCAATTTTGAAACGAGACTAAGATCATAAAACCGTACGTGACTCATTTTCTACTGTACCACTCTCTGATTGTTTGACGTACATGGTAGTGCATCTGAAGTCTGTTTTGACATATTTGTGGCATCAAGACTCTGTAGTCAATTACACAGATAATCAGGACGCTAAGGACAACAAGAGAGGTTTTGGAACTCTGCAGTAACTCCAGTCGTACTGCCTTCGTTTGCATGCAAATTTCCGTAGACTGAAGCTGCTTGCAGACGTGAGGCAGTGAGTGTGTGGTGTGAATTGCAGGCTGCATTCAGCTTACTCATAACGGTCATTGTAGCTAGGATACAATTGTGGTCTTTTCTGGATAGTTTGATAGTTTGTATTAATCTTAATAGCTGTACAGCATCTGCTAAAACGGTATTTCACGGATAATGAAAAATTCATTGCTATGGAATGGACATATTTCAATATGTTATAATGTAGGTATTTCATGCAATGGTATCGCTATATTTGTAATAATGTTTCTATCCCATGACGGACGGGGATCCAGTACTGTGTAAACATGTACTGTAGCATGTTGATTACATTGGCATGTCAACTTAATCAAAGGGAAAATACGAAGTTTCGTATTTTAATGAACGCCCAATAAAACAATAATATTAAGCATCGTTTCTAAAAGAATTCTTAGTGCATAGCATTCTACACACTGAAGACGCTAGAATACTTAAGATATTGAAAACATGGGCACCATTAAAAAGTAATTCACTGAGCAGGTGTGGACGTTAATTAAGAAGTCATCGTAAAAGAGTTAGTAGCTCTCGCTGTCCTAAACTTATGCAAACCAGGACACAAGGCAACGGAGGAAGGAAAGGAGAGAGGAGGGAGAGGGGAAGGAAGGGGGATATTCTGGAAGATTTCCATGCTAATGAAATCATCAATGGAAACCTCCAATCCAGACGTGGTTCTGCCTGCAGTCGGGGTGCAGTGACCGCTTCTCAATTCATATTTAAAATGAACTGGAGATTGATGAAACTAGAACAGTGCTTCCATCATCAGATGCTGATGAGAATCGTGAATCTGTACACATGAGTTAAGAAATCAAAGTAATAGTTTGTTGAAATCTAAGAGATGCATACATTTTACACTATGTGCGTGATATGACGAATATCAAGTGATAACTTCACGATAAGAACTTAACTAATATTATTACTTGAGCTTAGAGTATCAATCAAGTAAAATCTCAAGATATATATGATTTATATTCAAAGTCATAATTTTTTAGAAATTATCTCTTTATAAGTAAGTAGAAATGGCAGCTAGCGAAACACACTATAGTTACTCGTCGCCAGGACTTCCTTAGTTTATGTTCTTCTAGAATCAAGCCATTATTTACAAAAAACGTCTCAAATAAGAACATTTCACAGCCATGTGTAAAAATTCAGCTTAAGAGCACTAAAATCTTTTTTTAAAATGTTCAAAACTCGAAGCACCGTATGGGAAAATTCTATCTCTCTTTCTTTACAACAGACAAGAGAAGCTAATCTTTCCTCTTCCAATCATGAGACCGCCCATGAAAGCTTATAATTTTCTTCAGGGCTTGGCATCCTGAACTTGTGATGTCTCAGGTTGAGCTATGATGACGCCTCTGCTTTTAATTTACCAGGTATTCATGAATTTCTGTATATTTTTCGTAAAATTTCGTATAACCTTATAAAATCGAAGGAAAAACGATATTTAGTGAATAAAGTCGATGACGAAACCATGGTTATTGGTATTTTGTACATGTCGACACCACTAAACACTCTGAGGACTCATTGATTCGTAGTGTTTTTTTTCAACAAAAACCTAAATAGAAATGTTACAACCAAATTTTACAGTACTGTCTTCCACCAACGTTGTAATCTACCACATGATCACGACGTAAATGTATCATTGTACACCTTAAAAGAATAATAAATATAACCCTACGTAGCTACACGTTGCCGTCAACGGTGGTGTTACTCATAGAGAATATGTAATAATTCAGACCAATTGTAACATAGGCTCTATGGTGATAATTTTTTTGCATTATGTAAATCAAGAAATTATTTTTCTAGAATCAAGACATCATTTACAAAAAACGTCTCAAATAAGAACATTTCACAACCATGTGTTCAAATTCAGCTTAAGAACACTAATTTGCACTAATTGATACGAAAAAATACTTCCACACCTTTCGGATTAATAGTTATTTTTGTTGTTAGTCCAGCGGAAGAGAGAATGCATTCACTGGCGGTCATCCGCCTTTGGCTCTCCGCTCGCTCGAAACGAAAGCTTATTGGAGTGACCTGGAGGGCTACTCTCACAAATGAAGAGGCGCTCCATTAACGCAGGTGTTTTTCTAAGGGATGCCAAGACTAGTTTCCTGCCAAATGTTGCATATTGCCTTAAATCTTTACTGGATCTAGAGCTCAAACCTTGTAACTAAACGATAATAGTGAGATCTAAAAAACGAATGGTCATTAGCCAGTCGTACCTACTGACATTGGTTCCGGGAATCATGACTAGAACCAAGTTTGGCACAGCCACCATTGCCTAATTAGCGTTGGTCTTGACCAGACAAGACACAGTTATTAGCACAATAGCAACTGGCTCATCATAGACAGTCCGAAGTGATAAGAATTATCGGGTGATCTTGGGACACCAACTGGCCAATTCACTAGTTAGTGTTCATTTTTTAGGAGAAGAGAACGAAGGATTATTTGGGAAAATGAAGAGCCTGCAAATACCTTGCGCTCTAATGTGTGATCATTGCGCTCTTCACGAGATTAAATCAAATCAAGTTTGTGGAACAACGGCAAAAGTCGACAGAATCCCAACACATTTATCACTAATTAATTCAAAGTTCAATTTGCATAAATGCTGAGGGAGGAAAGCTATTAGTTGGAAGTTGAAACTCTGAGATCCCAATATGAACTTGAATGTATTTTTATGACAACAGCATCACAGTTATTTAGGAAATGAGTCGCAGCATTTGGTTATGCTCTTACACCAATGACTGAAGAGCAAATATCTTTCAAAGGATATACTCGTATTTCTAGAAGGATTATTTTTTTTTGTGAAGCTACAGCACCTGTGCTTACTTTGTTGGCTATTTCAGTTTAAAGTATAAATTTATTTTGTGGTAGAAAAATCTTCTTTCGAGCCATAAATACCCGTCAAAAGCTAAGCAAATTATATAACGATAGGAGAAAAACTTTGGGCATTCTGCAGTCCACAGTTTACGTCAGTTTTCTTCAATTGGCGCTTATGACAGGCCTAAACAAATTTATTTGTTATTAATTCTTCGTGAGAGTTAGCCTTTACCCGAAATATATTCTGTAATTCAGAACCAGAAGACTTTCAAGCGCTAATTGGAGTCTTTTTTTCATTATGACTTTACTCATAAAATTTAGTTCAAGTTGTTAAATCCTTTTTAATGTTTCATTAGCGGGAGATTTAGATGTTAATGCAAACACTTCTTGGATATTTTACACTGAAGAGTTGAGCGTAGGAATGAATCGTTGCTACGAGTTTTATTTTTTCGTAAAAATCAGAAAGGAGAACGTTCCATTCTTTCTTATTAAATCAAAAATCAAAAACAGTTCCATTACTAATTCAGTTAAAGAAAAGCTGATCGCATGAGTTAACTGTAGAATCAGAATTGCATAAAAACATTGTCTGATGGAATTGTGGTGTCAAGAAAATTTCATACTTGCTTTCAATGCAGTTTGAAGAACATCACTATAACAGAACATGTGTTATCTCAAAACGCAATGTGTTTCTTCTCAGAACTCAACAGAGTTCATAGACGCTCTCATTCCGGCTTGTTAAGTTTCCAGATCCCCCCGGCGTTTCCGCTTTTCAATTCCTGCTTCGCTGGAGCTCGTCAAGTTCGGTGTAAGAAATGTTGGTAATTAAAGACGATCTCTCAAGTGAGTTGTTCAGCAGCATCCTTCATAATTACTGTTATTACCTTAGTTGCTGTGGCAAACAAAATTTTGCGAGGAAAAGGTCTTGAACTGTTCAGTAAATCTGTCTTGAACTCAAGCATTTTTTACGTGTTATGTTCCAGGGCAAATGTGTTGACCTTTCTACAATCTGGCATTGTGTCGTCCATATAATATTACTGAATAAATATGCATCCGATTTCCCTGTCCTTTCCTACTGTCTTAACAATCTATTGCCATTCGAGTTGCAAAGTGTGGGTCTGTACATTGTCTTGACGAGTTGTTATATCTTCAATTCATTCTCAAAGCGTATTAATCAAAACGAATATGAGAATATTTAAATAGAGAAAATACCAAGTCACCTTAGTGGTCATGTTAAAAATCTGACCTTCCTCTTCGTAACTTTTCTGTCATACTTAATTGAATATTGTATTCTTCGATATATGTATCGTAACTGAGCCTGAAGAAAGTTCATGTGATTGACTTCAATGAAAGATTTATGTATAGTTTGAATGCTCAGAGACTTCTTTCCACAGCTTGAGAGGTCATCACGAAAATCTCTGAGAGAACGTAAAAATGATAAGTGGCATTTACACTTTTTGATGAATGAATTTGAGAGTTATACCCAGAAGCAATATAAATCACTTATGGAGCTCGACTTTTAACTATGTTACAGGGATGTTCTTTGCATTTGAACCCGACCTTAAGTACGTTACTAGGTATGAATGAATTCTTTAAATGCTGCAAAATGTTCATGCAAATATCAAGGACTTATTCACAAGCAAATAAAGAGGATAACGAATACGTTTGAAGTGAAGCTCAGGTCTCAACCTCAGAACACCTATCATGTGATAATGTTAAAAGTAATAAGAGGAAAAACTCTCATCCTGGAACAACTTTTAAACGCCTGTGTATTGCAGATACGAGCACTTGAACATATTAATTAACAGATTACCCAAGATCTTTCTAAATCTAAATGGCTTTGGAAGGCTTGTGCTTAAATAAATGGAGAAAGAATTCTAAGAATTATTTCTCACGGTGCATAATCTTCCAATGATTTATTGGATATGCAGATTGTTGTTTACTGTATGAATGTAATGGATATATTTTTCTTCACAAGTTCTCCAGAAACTATGTTCATGTTAAGAAAATTTTTGCAGATGTTATTGCTACATCAAACTTCCTGATGAAACACACGTCAAAACATACAAAATGAGAATTTAAATCTTGCTTAGAATATTACGTAAGAAATAAATAAATTATTTTATGACAGAAAATTCGTGATTTCATTACTCATCATGCAGTGTAGTGACGGTGATGAGGAGAGCTAGCAGAGATGTCTGGGACAGCCCAGTCCCCAGTGGTGGGACAGCCCAGCCCCCAGTGGTGGGACAGCCCAGTCCCAGTGGTGGTGCAGCCCAGTCCCCAGTGGTAGTGCAGCCCAGTCCCCAGTGGTGGGACAGCCCAGTCCCCGGTGGTGGTGCAGCCCAGTCCCCAGTGGTATGGTAGCCCAGTCCCTCCCTTTAGACGCCACAGCGGCGGCCTCAGTTTTCACTCACCAATTATCAGGCAGAAATTTTTGAGCATGAGTGAGACGATATTTTTGCATGGCACTAATTAGTTAAACTTCTTTATTTTTAAACTGGAAACCTGACTTTCAATCTGAAATTACTTGTGTGAATGCTTTGACGTCAAAAGATTGAAATGGTTAGGTAAAGTATTTTTTCTAGGGCGCAAATAACTAATACTTGCTAACGTTTTTGCTTTATTTCTCGTCTTTTCTCTGTTTGTTTCAACAATTTATTTTTCTGTTCCTACAATATATTTTAGTTTTCGTTTTTTTTTCATGTTACTATTTCAACAATTCCTTTTCAGTCAGTCTAGTTCAAATTTTCTTTCTCGCCTGTCAGTTTTAAGAATTCTAAACAATTTCTAGCGTATCAGAAAAAAACGTTAAAAAAAGCCGAGGCGGAGTGAAGGTAGCTATCTCTGTTGTCTGAATTAATTTCTGAAGAAACGCAGCGTCTTAATCAAGAGGGAGGAAAGATGCATTCTTTTTTAAAGTCAATTGCCTCTGCATGTACAATTGTACATACGCTACGGCCATCCTCTCTTATCACACCAAATTTGAATATAACCTAGACGTATATGTATCAGTATACACGTCAATATTTTAGTTAGAAACATTTGAATTATTATGTAATCTCAGACTTTTGCACATAGACTTGAAAACTAAAAAATAATTTGCATCACAATTCAAGGTTTAGACGTCCATTTTTTATAACTTTGAATACGTGAGGAGTTTCAGGCTAGAAGGTCATTTTCTCGCATATATTGTACATTGTAATCTGAGTTTGTACATTTTAAGCCGATAGCAGAAAAATAAGTATATTTTGAGTCCAGTAAAGCTACCAGACGAAGCAATAGCTTGTATTAACAGCAGAGATAACAGACTTTAAATACACAAGCACTGCCTACTTGGTATCAAGCATTTATCTTGTTACTGCTGAATGTGTTAAGGTTAATTACAGAAAGAGAACCTTCAGCTGTAATCGTTCGTTTAGGTCAACATGTAATTTGACAGCTGTTTTTTATCTCAGTAAATGTGTTACCGTCAACAGCAGTTAGTTTACAGCAGGGTTGTAGCGGCAACACTGCTCTCTGTGTGCAAGTTTAGATGTAAGTCCCTCAAAACTGGTGGTCTAATTCACCTCGCATTATCATAGATACTCATTCAAGTAGGAGTATATCATGCGTAATTTATGAAAGATTTCGTCGAGTGACAAACCAAACATGCATAGAGAGTGTAGCTCACTAGCAATGCTGCAAGAATTATGTATACATTAATGACGTTGACACTCAACCGTCTTATGGGACGAGGGATTAGAAAGATAAAGACAGCTTCTGATAAGTTTGCGTAAAAGGCCAAGGCATTCTAGTTGTACATGCTGATCCATGAGTTATTTTGAACTTTGCATGAGTATTATTTCGTGATTCCTCGCAGCGAGATGCATGCCTGACATACAAAGAGAAAAAAAGGTAGACATTAATTCACCGAAATATCATGAATACTTAAATACTTTACCCCATTTCAAATATTTATAGATTTTTTGATGTGGGTAATTATCATTGGTTTGATTAATTTGCAGATGCTAACGATCCTAACTGTGATTATAGAGCAAGAAATCGCAATTGAAATCAGACGATATATACTGTAATTAGAGGAACTTCAAACGTACTTTATAGGTGCAGATGCCACGATCCATTGCACAGACACTTGTTTCTTGCTCATCTGTGCACGGTTGCTCTGCACTAAGCTCCAAAAAGATTTTATTCTTTCGAAGCGAATGGAGGGTCGGTTGCGTAATGACTGATACTCCTGGTCTTGCTAGTCATGAAGTGCTCTGTATACACTGACTCTCATAAGTTCAGATTCAATCGGAGGTTCAAACGAACGTAATCAATGTTCAAGCTTTGAAAAATAAACTGTTGTTTTTCCTTGAGAGTGAGCTACGTTATTAAGTATCGCCTAAATTTAGCGCTAGCAAATTACACTATAACCTGAAGTTCCTGATAATATTTTTTATTTATTGTATATACAAAAACAAATGGTCTCCAACTTAAGAAAATAGCTGCTGGGAGTTATTTTTATTGGAACAAAAACATGTCTAATCGAAACGTCGTGTGCATCTAAGCAGTAAATTGAGACAAACGCTCGATTTCAAGTGTTTTACGCGTCATATTGGATTAGTCATATACGATTACGGTAATTAGGGCAGATCTGTACTATAAAAAGAAAGCCGTCGTGCATTTATTTATTCATTTATGAATATAATAGTAAATTAGCGAGTGAAAAAATCAAGTTTGATTTTTTTCGGAATGCAGTTTGTTGTCGTTGAGATAAGCTTTTTCTTTGCCTGCTCATTTTATCATTTGCCTATTCAGAAGGACTTTCTTTATTCAAAGGGAAGAAGGCTAAAAACGATAAAAATCAAATATTTGATGAAAACCCGGCGCATGGGGTAGCCCGAACATCTAAATTTATAAAGTACGAATTTTCTCTTATGTTTCCTAAACTGCTCGACTCCAAAAACATATATTTATAATAATACTATAGTTTTTATGAAGATTTCTGGTAATATTGATAACCTTAAAGAAAGAAAAGAATAATGAGTATTAAATATTTTAGCTTTAATAAATTAGTCTATGCTGTGAAGCTAAGCTCATGTTAATTAACTTCTTGTTTACAGTTCATGTGAGACTAATTATTCTTGAATGTACTGTAATAAATTTCGATTTTTTTAACTTATGGAATGAAAAGGCTTGAATATAAAATATCATATAATAAATAGTTACCTTTAATTCAAGTAATCTTTGCAGAAGGTTTGTAAAGGTCACTTATGTTTAAAATTAGTGGTATTAATAGTCAGGGGTAATCAGAAAACTTGCACTCTCTGTCGAGGAAGGTTTGCGAATTAAATATTCATATAGGCAGTTATTGTGCACTGTTTTAATGAGGTAATTATTTTCCTCCTCCATGCTAATACAGAGTCCAGGTATTGTTTTCATACTGGATACGCTGTCAATAAATGCTCATATTTCATTGAAGTGCGAGCTAGCGAAAAAATGCAGTGAAGAGCTTGCCATCATTATCATTTTTTCAAACGCGTATTCTCCATATTGGTGCTTTAATAAAAAATAACTTAGGCCATTAAATTCTAACATTTTTTACCTGCAAATTCAATACAGCCTGCATTACTTTTTTTCAATTCCAACAGTTTACTCCCTTCCAGATACTTAAAATTAGCTATCCATCAAAATTGGAAAACACCCCTGTGAAGGATATGGCAAGCAATCACACAGCGATTTAAATGCATTAAGCTGCATTAACGCTTATTTATTATGCTGCGGTTTCAAAATACTTGAACGTGTGCAATTCCAAGTGATAGAGTTGTGATTTGAACCATCACTCGAGGGTACGTAAAGAGAGGGGGAAATTAATTCTTTACCTTTTACTCAACCTTCTCATCTTTAATGCACTAATGAATGACTTTGCAGCGCAATTTAGGTGATTGAAGTGTAGAGTGAAAAATTTCTAACCTTGTAGTGTCGAGGGCGAGTCGCTGCAGCATTTATCGTGAAGGAAGATAAACGGCCTTTTCTGTGAAGCTAAAGTTCCGTCTTCGTTTATACCTTTGTTCGGCTGACAAAATGGGCATGTGATCAAACGATTCACGTCCGTACTTTACGTTGAGGAATGGGTCCTATTCTCTTGTCTCAAGAATGATTTCAGCCTTAGTTATACTAAACGGGAGGTTATAACAATGATGTTCATTGTTCATAGTTCTACTAAACTGGAGGTTATAACAATGATGTTCATTGTTCATAGTTTTACTAAGCTGGAGGTTATAACAATGATGTTCAGTGTTCATAGTTCTACTAAACTGGAGGTTATAACAATGATGTTCAGGGTTCATAGGTCTACTAAATTGGAGGTTATAACAATGATGTTCAGTGTTCATAGTTCTACTAAATTGGAGATTATAACAATGATGTTTAGGGTTCATAGTTATACTAAACGGGAGGTTATAACAATGATGTTCAGTGTTCATAGTTCTACTAAACTGGAGGTTATAACAATGATGTTCAGTGTTCATAGTTCTACTAAACTGGAGGTTATAACAATGATGTTCAGTGTTCATAGTTTTACTAAACGGGAGGTTATAACAGAGATGTTCAGTGTTCATAGTTCTACTAAACTAGAGGCCATAACAATGATGTTCAGTGTTCATAGTTCTACTAAACTGGAGGTTATAACAATGATTTTCAGTGTTCATAGTTTTACTAAACAAGTGGTTATAACAATGATGTTCAATGTTCATCGTTCAGTGAGTAAAGAACATTTGCGGGTTTAATACAATAAGGAATTCGCAATACTAATTTTTCAACATGTTTGTAGCCTTAGTTACGAGTATATTGGTAATTAACTAATACATTTTGCTCTGCATTGGTTCATTAAAATGATGAATTACGAGTATTTGGTGTAATATATCAATAAGTTTTACATCAGTTGGTCTTTGAGTGGAATATTCTTGATATGTAAAATTCTGTTGAGGTGTTTTTTTGCCCATTGAAAACTATTTAGTGTAGCAACAACTTCAATGATTAAATATCATTGAGCTCTTATTGAAAGCAATTTCTACGGCAAAAGATTGATTTTTTCTTGGAATCTGTTTCCTGAATCCTTAATAATTATTATTATCATTTTGATTCCTTATGTCACAAAGCAGGTTCCCTTTCTCTTTACCAGATTAAAAAAAATCATCTCCAGTACTGAGCTCCTAATGAACACTCGCACCAAACCCACAAGCGTGAATAATAATTGAGAACATCTAGTTTCAGAACCTGGTACAGTTGCATGCACACGATAGTAACAAGCCTCGTACGCATTGCTCTCACGCAGTCCTTGTAAGTCTAAGAAAACTTCTCTCAAAGTCTTAAATCTGAGCAGACTAAACTTGAGAACACCGTTTGCGCTAGAATCGTCCGAGGAATAAAATTGGCGCCATGGGTTGCCAAGTCTGGCGAAGAATCTAAAGGTCTAAGTGAGGGTTTCAGGGGTCGGTAAGAATGTGAGAGATGTATTCTTACCACTAAAGTTTCGAGCAAAGTTTAAGTGCTTGCGGTTAGATTACGAGTGCATGAGGCAGATATTTTGACTAATAAGGCCATGAACTTCTTCAACAAGAGTAAATGAGAAAGTTACTCTAAGTGAATACAGTAATGAATTGAAATGAGTTATTGTTTTCTATTTTTTTGGTCATCGTTACAAAAATAATGACGTCCAATTACGTTTGCATTTCATATATTATGAAGGAGTATAAAAAGTTTTATTGTGTAAGAAACATTAGATGAGATTAACCTCAATTTCATCAGCAGTAGATTATAAATAGTTTTCCCCACTTCGTAAATTCAACTCTAAAGATCATTATTATTTCATAATGTATATATTTGCAAAGATTTATTGAAATTTTGTGTGTCATGATGCAGTAAGACGTTTTAAATCATGCCACGCTTTACCCAAAGAGCCATCAATGACGATCTAACTCTTGATCTCAAAATAAAAGTACTAAGGAGCATAGCAAGTAGGTTACGAACGTAATAGGTCCATACATTCGCATATACTTAGAGCAAAGAAATCTTATATGATGAGTGTGATTTTCGAATCAGTTTCCGACGTGGGACTGTCTGCAGGTGACTAGTTTTCAGACCTACAAGACTTCACCCCCAATACTAAATAAAATTACCTCGCTGGTGTCCTCTTGCGTGTTGAGCATGCCATGCAAATCGCTCCTAATCATGAAGAAATCTTTATGTTCATGTGTGCTTTTAGGACGTTTCAATTATTGGTAAGTGGTCAACTTAGACTTGCAGCTATCCCCCCCATAAAGTATTACAAATTGCTTTGCAACATCTTACTTGTACTCTAATGTTATTAAATGAGCTCCTTTGATGTTAGGAAAATGTGGTGTTTATTGGGATATTTTTACCACGGACTAATGCATATTATGCGGCAATGAGCTTAACGAGCTAGTTTTCACAATTTATGAACCCAGAAATAGTACAAAGGACCGTACAATAAAACAACACACAATTTCCTTTTACCATAAATATATTTGTATCAGCTAAGTACACATGTTTGTCATCAATAATGCGTTTCTTATTTTCTAATTATTATTTTTCTGCTATTGAAAGTACATTTTTAAAGCCCCATAATCTGTACATTCAATTTCTCATAGCTTCCATGTTTTACCATTGTTACGTTAACTGTTACCCTTTAATTATAAGGTTTTCATTTCTCAAATGTTTTCAGTGATATGAAAAGACTCCGGTAGCTTAGGCAACAATCACGATTAATTTTCTCAAGTGTTTGAAACTGTTAAGCAAGAAAAGTAATGTGAAGCAATCATCATCAATACAGGTGCAATTACGTTTTTCATTCTGTCTGGCTGAATGAAGACTTAGTGTACTAATCAGGATTGCCCCTCATAAGCCTAATCCCGCCATCCATCAGCCCGGCTCCCTGCAGACTCTAATCGTCTTTCATAAATTTACTCCAGGTACACCTCTCTAATAGGGGCTGCGATGTGAGACCAGCACTACCCACCTCAGTTTTTCACTATGAAATTATTTACTAATTGATTTTTCTATTGGGCTCTCATTTACTATTTCCGTCTCTTTTACACGTAGGTTAGACAGTTTTTTCATTTGTATCGTGAAATAAACGGCAAATGCAAGTATGTTGAAATTATGTTTATTGGCGGCAATATTGGGGTAATTTGACTGTAAATTTGTATTAAACGTAATCAAACACATGAGCCGAACTGTTCAGTGGGGTACCTCTATCAAATGTCAGGAGCAACTTGCAAGCTTGTCAGTCCCAAACTACTTCATTTTTTGGAAAGATGAAACATAGGGAATATTTGGCAAGTGTATACATTACCTCACACGATTTTTTTTTTAAATTACTTGTTGAACTTTATGTTTGTCAATAGAATAGAATAGAATAGAATGAGGCTATAGGAACGAACCTTCTGGCCCATTCTTGGGTCGGATAATTACTTCGATAATTATTCGGTTGTTTACCCAAGTCCCATGCCGTATTTCTAGCCGCGTCAACCATGTCGGCAGCGGGATTTTTTTAATAGCACCCTAATTCCAGTCAAATTTTTTTATATGAATTTTGCCATGCATAATCATTTGAAGCTTTTTAAGCCTGTTTGATTTCAGTGTGATCAGGTATTGTGTCGTTACCTTATTTAATCTATCGCAGCTTATAATGCTTAGTCCAACTCTCACACAAAATTCGTTCCAACGTGACGTTGAAAATTGACACCAGTTCAAATGTAAAATCGAAATATTGATCGACTATCCTACAAAATAACCCTGACTCTGAGTCGTGAGAACAACCAGAGGCAGCTAAAAGCATAGTCTCATTTAACCCTCATTTTTTGGCCTCGTGAAGCAATTGAAAAGTTACTCATTGCGATGCTTTTGAACCGCAACTAACAATCATCAATTTGTGCTTCAATACTACTGGGCTGATGTGTTAAACTGATTAAATTAATAAGAGTTAGAATTGAGATCGAGAGACTTGCTTTTTTAAATGCAATGTAGCAGATTCGCTAATTAAATTATTCCTTTTTCAGGGCTACTTGATGAAATAATGTTCATTAGTAATAGAGCACAAATTGAAAAAATTACAGTGACTTATATTTTGTGGCAGAAATCTTCAAAGCAAGTAAGAGGAATTTCATAGTACTGAAGCTAGAAGTAAATACAAAGTCGATGCTGAAAATAAAAGCATACACTTGTGGCCATTTTTTCGCAAATATAGGATAAACAGTAGAATTTTAGAACTATGATGGAAGCTGGGAACCGTACTGTAGTTTTTCGAGTATTCATGCTTAGGAATAAATTTATAGATCATTTCACCAATCGATAACAAGCAATGACTAAAATGAAAGTAATCTATGAGGCAAGACTGGTTGGCTGGTGACTTAATGATGAATTTATCCTTAACATGACCTAAAAAGTTTCGCAATAATTATTGATGTCTGGAGCGAGTGTTGCATGTTGTCCAATGGATTCTTCATCCTTCTTTCTCAGTATCATCGTAGAATAGTTCGTGATAAGATTTACAGATTTACTCCACACTGTGCAATTACTATTTAATACGTCTACAACCATATAAAAAAATTACTCGCCATGTAAAGTTGGCACATAATACTCTTAAAAACATTCATTGTTTCGTTTGTTGACAAATCTAGTGCAAAAAAGAGCTTTCAGTGAATAAAAGTACTGTATTGTCAGTTTGAAGAAACGGACCGTTTAATTTATAAATGCTTTCTGATTGCAGACACTAGAACTAAGCTAGAAACATGACCAGTCGATAGCAAGTAATCTTGGCCGTGACTGCTTCCAACATGATAGCGTTGGTTCGCTCAATTCGAGTAGGACATTCAAGATAATAACTTGAATTGTGCTCCTAAATTTCAATTATGGAAGCAGAATAACTCACGTTTTGTACTAAGTTTTCAAGAAGTTGTACAGATTTTTAACTCGACATGCCACACAGATAGATGATTAACTTCGCTTTGTCATGTGGTTATTTTAATTGCCCTCGAGCCTTAAAATTCTCGACAGATCTTGATGAAGCTAATATATATGAATATAGAGGATAATCTGGGTCTTCTTATGGGTGTCGTTTTATTTTTCTTAATTATGTTAGTGCCAACCTAATTTTTCACGCCACAATTTTCAATAAAAATTTAAAGTAGGTTTAAAAAAGTTTTCAAATTTTTACTTTTTTACGAAATTCGAAATTTTTCGAAACCCGCCCGATGACCACAAAAGGGCAAACGCGTATCATATATAACAAATTTTTCTCCTGTTTTAAATGTTTTTGCAGGGACAGCAATTCCTTAAATTCTCAGAACAAATTCACATATGATAGTTGACTAAAATTACTCATTTTTCACCATTTTATTCACCACATGGTTTATGTATCAAAATATCGTATTACAGCAGCATGACAGAAACAAGCAAATGTTACTTCAAATGCAGTGGGAGGAGCTTCGGCAGTTTAGCTCTTCAACAAACAGCTCTGGTAAATGTCGACTTCACGCCTCGAGTTGCATTCCGGTGACGTTAAGAGCAGAGTTTGGTTTAGCGGCTCATGCTGGTGCTGGCGTTTATTGCTTTTGTTTTGTTCTCTCGGAGGTCTGCTCTGTAATGTTTCTGTTTTATGGCTCCCTAGGAAAATTCTGACTCTGAATGAGTAAAATAAAACTGCAGCCTCCCACAGAATTTAAGTACCATCAATCTGACTACCGTTTTATTTACTGTACGTGTACCTGCTAACAAAATCATGCCCATTCGTAATCAATGCTTATGTTATAAAATGTAGTATAATTATAATCATGACCATTCTGTCATGTCTATGACAATATCTCTCCCTGGCCTCTCTTTTGCAGCTGCAACATCTCATACACAACAATTGAAACGCAATGCACTGCATTTTACATCGACTGAAGTTCCTCCTTTTCCATTTGATTTTATCAGTGTCATTACATATTACTCCTTGCTCGTCGTGAGGAAAGCTGTTTCATAAGATATGAATATTAGAGAACACATGCTTGGGTATTTTCAGATTCTTTGTCTAGCATTTGGCCACAATAGAGAGAGGTTAAAACAATAATAAATCTCATAGTCTTAACTTCATTGTAGATGCATGTTTACACACCAAAACAGTGTCGAGCTATTCAATGAGCTTTGTCCATCTCGCGTTTCCTCTACGATAAAACAAGACACACAATTCCTGTATTTTGTTCACTCCCATTGATAATGAATTTTTTTGGGGGGAAGTTTTATGCTTATGACATGCTTCTACCCCTTCTTTAAAGTTTTAACTATTTTTATGGTATTAATAATTTTTGTTATCAGTTTGCAAAAGATTTGAATTATTTCTGAGAGGACTTACGACATCAGCTATGATTTGATGACTGCATCTGAAATTTGTAACATAAATAACTAATATGCAGAATGAATAACGATGAAATCACGATTAGAACACTTATTAACCATGGCATATATCTTTATGGGCCTTTGCGAGAAATACAAGTAATATATCCCGGGAAATCAATTATTGCCGTTTAGTCAGTAGATTACAGTCTTGTTCACGGGGTAGATATTATTTTAGAAAATTTAAACATTAATTTAAATCATGATTTGATGTTTTTAATTTTCAAAATAGAATATTACAACATTTTTACTTACGGAAGATAACTGCAGAGTAAGTTAAATACTGGTAGTGATTTCCGTAGGTTTTCGCGGTCGAGCTTTTTCCTGATGAAATGCTGTAGGACAGCATATAGCAGCAACAATAACTGGCTATTTGGTGAAATTTTGGGCTGCTATCCAAGTCCCATACTGTAGTGCTATCCAAGTCCCATACTGTAATGCTACCCAAGTCCCGCACCGTAATGCTACTCAAGTCCCATACCATAATGTTACATAAGTCCCATATTGTAATGCTACTCAAGTCCCATACTTTAATACTACTCAAGTCCCATACCGTAATGTTACACAAGTCTCATACCGTAATGCTACTCAAGTCCTATACTGTAATGCTATACAACTCCCATACCATAATGCTACACAAGTTCCATACTGAAATTTGAAACCTACATCATAATGTCCGTTCATGTATTTTAATCACATATGAGATAAAAGTAAATTATACGGAGGTCAAATCGAAGCATTTTGACGGAGTTCAGTTTTGGAGGCAGCCATTTTAGTTGTCTACTTCTACGAGTGCCATCATTTCTGTCACTCCATCAA
Source organism: Trinorchestia longiramus (assembly GCA_006783055.1). NCBI lineage: Eukaryota > Metazoa > Arthropoda > Malacostraca > Amphipoda > Talitridae > Trinorchestia > Trinorchestia longiramus. Next base: position 20,182 of record VCRD01002331.1, on the reverse strand, counting down.
AGTGTAATAGGAGTCATAATGAAAATTTTATCACAGTCAATTTCACTGTAAAACTGCTACGCAAATTATAATTTTTTGATTCACTCTAACTTAACAGATTCCTAATAAATAAACTTGTTGAGTATACCATACAAAATAATTCTATTTTATGCTACTTTCATCGCATTGGAATACGTTCTACCTAGATATATATATATATATATATATATATATATATATATATATATATATATATATATATATAATATTCATTAAAAAAATTATCAAAAAACGTTTTGAAATTTAATAACATGAATAAAAATACTTCATGAGAGTCACATTTTCCATAAATATGAAATCGTAATCAAATAGAAACGTCATTTAGAAGTTTTCTCTTGTTAGGGGCTAATCTGATTCTGCTGATGTGAATAACTGCACCAGTCAAGATCATTTAGAACACAAATTGTACAGTAATTAATCGATTCCCTCGTCACATAATGTGCCATTAAACTAGATGGAATCAGTTCAAACGGCCCCATTGAACATTGTTTATTCTGAAGACGTAGATAAAATCAATAAAATCGGTGAAATTAATTCAGAAAATTGCGCTTGAACATAATTTTCTATCACCCATAGGAGCGAAAAAAGGAAATACTTTACGCCCTTCACAACTTTTTATTGGTAAGATATTGACCACAATGTTCAACCTAGGGAAATACGGTTGGGTGTTTGTGTCTCTTCTACACTTTTAATACAAAACTAATATTTCAATAAATTTCATACGACTGGAAATTGAATGCCTGAACGATAAACGTTTGCATTAAATAATTTTTATATTTTTCAAATAGAAATTAGAATTTTTAGTTTTTTATTTAGGTTACATATCGCATTGACTGGAAAACTGATATGAAATTCAGAATTGCCCATACTTAATTACGAGTATTACGATGGATTCATGTGAGAAGCCATTTGTGGAAAAAATACACTGACATTAAGAACAAATGCTACTTAAGCTATGTCGAAACTATGGATTCGAACCATTCTGAGAAATCATTTTTATTCAATTTCATCCTTTTGACATTCACTTTTAACTTAGCTATTATCTAAATATATCTATAGAAGTAATAATACAGATATTTAAGTACTTTCTGACAAGTACCAAATCCATGTTAAAATCTACGGTAATGACTACCAGTATTTAACTAACTCTGCTGGTTATCATTCATTTCAAATCACTGAAGAAAGAGATGCAATTTTCTCTTTATATTCTAAATGCTCAGAGTTTGAGCTCGAATGAAAAACAACAGTTTTTTAATGGGCAATTGGATTTAAAATGGTAAAAAACATTACTAATTATTCTCAGTTTTTATGAGGAAAACACAGGATAAAAAGTAAATAGGGAATTTATTTACAGACATGAAAGTTAATATGTAACTGAGAAAAATTTCCAATTAATTAATAAACCTACTTTTTTGAATTGAAAGCTAAAGTTAGAAATACATTTTCTAAAAATGAGCTTAAAAATTTTAGTAAAACACATTTTTCGAACGTAAGGAAACGCAACTTTACCCAGATTCAAAGGAGAGTCATATATGGTGTCTAGTTCATGTATATGACCCATTAGTAATGACCCATCATATGACCCATCAGTAATGAATAGTCAACGTTGTGTTTGGAGCGGCATAAATTCTTAAGTAAAGTATTGTGCAATAAACACAAAAACAATGATACATTTGTATTATTTATTGGTAATAAAATTACTTTTTATGTACAGAGCGTCTTTCTGTGTTCCTTTAACCGTGCCCTTTCGAGCTTTTCTTAGTTTTTGTGATTGTTGGACCAAATTTTTCTACATTCAGTTAAAGCTATTAGTCCTGCACGTGAAAAAATTCACATGTTTTTTTAACGAGCTGATTCCTTTTTGTTAGAAATTTCAATGTTTCATAATGAATTTGCTGAATCTGTTGGATGAGACAAGCTTGTTCTTTGCCATTTTTTCTTTCATTTTGCAATCGATGCTGCCTATCTAAAGTAGTTTCGATATTGAAGGTGAAAAAACTAACAACGAAGAAAATCATGTATTTTATTTGCTACTATTGCGGATAGTATCCACAATACGATGTTTAAATATACACACGTAAACTAAAGAAATTAAAGGTGTTAAGGACTGTCACTGGCCGACTGACCGACCATGTAAACTTTCAAAAGTTATACTTTTGACACTTAAACATCCGTGAGATAATCATGTTTTTTAGGATATTGAATTTAAGAAAAGGTATATTATTCTTATATTTCATATCGTGCGTGACAAAGAGTCCAAGATATCTTACTTCAAATAAATGTAGCATGAACGACACTTACTTTTTAGTGCATTACACTAACCATATATGCATTTAATTTTCTGTTGTGAGACGAAATGCAGGGAATGTACTAACGAGATTTATGTCACGCAATTAGTACACAATCATAGCCATATTATCGTAACTTTAATCCAAATGTTTTCAATCCTACTCGTACTACTATACACATCATATTGAGTCGTTTCATATAATGTAAAACACGATTATGTATTTCTATTTGTCCTGTCAATTCTTCAAGTGCTACCTCATACTTCAATTTAGAATCCATTTCCTGAAGGATCTGAGCAGATGAGACTTCGGATACAGAAGAAAGTTTTGAGCAAGTAGTCGATGGCAGAAATTGAATGATTCTTTGTTGTCAAGTTCAAGCTTTTCAAAGATGTTGCTTGCGGGGGTCTCCAAGTTACAGAAACTGATTGTTGAATGTTGAATACACAGATATGATTGGTGAAATATATTGACATCCGAAGAACTTCAGGAGTTCAATTCAGTTAATTTTTGTTATTTTATTACTATGTTTCAGAATAAAACTACGTGTGAGTGGGATTCATGCTACTTAAATATTATAATTCTCAAAGTGCTGGGAAAATTGACTCGTTCTTTGCGCGTATGCAAACTTACGTAATCAATGCAGTGCATTTCATCTTTCAATTTTTTAACGTAAAAGATTACCAGTAAAAAGTCAAACACATCCGAATTTCTTATTTCAGTTGAAGAAAGAGCCAAAAAATGTTAAATTACCAGCTTCTATTAGCTCTCACGATGACGTAGATGCTGCCTAATGTTCATGCTCATGCTGATAAAAAAAACTGCTGATAAATAAACATCATGCTGATAAAAAAACACCTTTTTGTATCGTTCTATTATATCAGCATGGAATGAAGGTCATGTCTGGTACTAGGTTTGTGGTTTTAGAGACTGAAGAACTTAACAACCTAACCTTAATACAATTTAAATTGTTTACGAGGATATTAGAGCCAAATGTTGAGTGCAACAGTTTCAGAATCTAAGAAAAGGTGTAATAGTTCATTGTGGGAAAAAGAAAAAACCATTGCAAGAGATAGTACTTCTACGGAGCAATTCAAAATTGTATTCGAGAAAATCAGATATTATTTATGTGCGTTTCATTATAATAGAAGAAGAAAAATTTGTAAACAGCTTGTTAGGTGGATAATATTTCTAACGTATTTCTTCTTGATTTCTCAATTAATTTATTTTTCATACTATAAGGAAACCAGGAGCAAAACTCAACGCGAATTTCAATTCAAATATTCTTCAAAAACAGCAAGAGTCATTCAGAACCACAAACCAGCCAACGATCTTCCCAGTAAAATTGAAGTAGTCAAATAACCTTCATTTCAGAGCTGCTAAACTCCTCTGGCATGGCAGATATTGAAGTATTTTATGTCTGAAAATTTCCACCAAAGATTTCTACGAAGCTGAGCTCCGCCTCAGTTCCTTTATCCGACAAATCAGCATTCCTTACGTTCCTGATTGGTTCATTTAGTGTAGATCTACTCATAAACCTGTAACTTAATGCGATTGTGTCACTCATAGGATAGTGTTTGTGGTTTGTTGTATTTATGGTTTATATAGAAGACATATTTTGGACATTAACGAAATACGAGACTCATCAGCGTAAATAAAGCACAAAGCGATCTTCCTCAGTAAGACTGCTATGAGAGGCAGGAGAGCAGTTTCCGTAATGATGCCTATAACGTTACCGAACTAAGGCCCACAATTTCTATGGGAATATGTGTTACAATTAATACGATAATGCCTTGGGCCGTAGGCGTGAGCTCAGAAAATGATTCCCTACGAAAATAGTAGTTAACTTTACATAAATTTATTTGACATTCATATTAGTAAATTCAATTGGTGTTTTATCACTTATTAGTGTAAGTGAACGGTTTTTTAAATTTTTAATTCCCTTTCTTCAACATTTTAATTCGTAGACTGTAATTTTTTGTTAACTTATATGACAAAATGCTGAAACAAATTTATTTTTTTTCAATGACTGTATCACAGAAACTGCAGTCTCAAAGAAACAGGTACTGTAGTAATCAAATTTCTCCTCAGTTGCTTGCAAGTGTTTGCTGCTGCTGACACCCTAGCTTCATGCTAATTTTCCATTTTCAGAGCGTTTTTGTTTACATTTTTAGGTGTGGGAGATATCAAAATTACATGATATTTCCCATGCAAGTTGTTCACGGAAATTCATAAAAACTAATTGATTACTACAGTTCATTCCCTGTGAATGAGTAATGATATGTAAGGAGCGAGGAATACTGTAAAAGAAATGACATTTTTCAGTGGGCAATTGACAGCTTCTTAGCACATATGCATACATCTCTCACAACAGGTGCTACCACGTACAAATATGTTGTTCCTGTCCTGGGATTAAATGTCACATCTTAGGGACAAACTAGTCTTAAAAATTCATTTATAGAATAATTTCTGTAAGCATTTCACTATTCTAAAAATCTTTCTAGAGTCTGCGTCATACTTAATCGATTACATTTTGTTGTGTTATTTCCAAGAAAAACTCACATATGAACCGACTACCATTATTTTGCGTTAACATGATTAAAAGCAGAATACATGTATTTCCAGAAAGCTTTTATTGTGATTGTCCAAGTTTCAAACAATTTGCATGGTGAAACAATGTTGAATAACAAAAAGCGTTAATGATCTATACATCTTCGGTAAATACTTTCAAAATCAAACATGACGAGAGATCAACATCTTAAAGACTATTTCATGGTCTGTCTTAGAATCCAGGTAATGAAAATTAATAATTATGAACGGATCAACATCATAAAGACTATTTTATGGTCTGTCTTGGAATTCAGGTAATGAAAATTAATAATTATGAACGCAAACCCTATGGTTAATAGGACCTATAAGCAATCAAACTGCAAGTAAATCTTTGCTAGAGCTCAATCACGGCACTAAGTCAGCGTCAGTTTCGGTGGCGTAGCTCTTTTTTTTGAAGTGAACATTTTTTTCGAATAGATCACTAGTACTCTCAGTAGTTTTGAGATCCTTTTTGTTAGAATAAAGACAGTTGTTAGCCTTCAAAATAGGAATTACTGTCCATATTCTACGTGCGAACTAATGTCCGACAATTTATCAAATCAATTCATTGTAACTTAAAAATATTTATAATTGGTCATGCCCTTTTCAAATATTTGTACGTAATCAACTATTCTTGTACCTCTAGTATTATATATGCGCATAGTCATAGCTTTAATTCAAAATTGAACTTTTTATTGAAAGAAATTCGTCACTCTAATTTGTATGACATAAATAGCTGCCATTTTTATAACAGTGTGCAAGATGGCCGAAAAAAATGCATTAAGAAACTTTTCTAGCTTCTCTACGTAAAGAAACAACTCTTATTATTCACATGAATACCTTGATGTTACTTTAATTTTCCACTGTTTTCTGTCTGCAAGACGATGTGTTTTGTACAGCGCTAACAAACATTGTTAATTGAAGTATACATCTCCGCGAGAATGCATCAGCAGAACTCAAAGCTAAACCATATAGAATACAAGATGAAAAACTTTGTAGTCGTAATTAAAATGAATATTTTAAAGATGACAGTACCTCCATGTAGTAATGATGCAACGAAATAGAGCGTTTGTCGTACACGATTGAGAGATAAAATTAGCCTTCTTTTTTGTTTTAAACGTCTTAAGAATATTCGACAGGGGTAGGAAACTTGTTAGATTAAATTCTCACTCATGATCAATCAAAGGGTTTTTTCAAAAAACTTGTAGCGTATTTGTAAATCAGGCTTTGAGGGAATTCCATCAAGATAACAATGGTACATTCTTGTCGTATGTGTACTAGCCAACTATAATCACGTAGAAAAACTGTAATGTATTTGTTTATCATTAGTGCAAATTTAATACACAGAATACAGCAAATTCAAACTAAGGCAATGAATCATCTGAAGACTCGTGAACGGATACTACGACCTGTGTAGGTATACATATATAAACTACTGTGCCAAAATACTGGAAGATACGGACAACGTAATTTACAGTTAGGTCATCATAAAAAAATGCCTAAATCTGTAATTTCATTCATTTAGCATAAACTACAGCCACGTGCTTCCATTATCCAATGAAAAGTAGATAAATGGTTTATGGGCAAAAGGTTTGTGAAGCATTTTATTGACTGAAAACTCTGCATCAACTGAGGCTTACCGGCTGTAAACATGGTCGATTTTCTGAAATGCCAATGGTTGGACATTAATTTCATCAGCCTGATAGCTCCTCATGAGTGATTTAGAAACATTTCTTAAAATTTAGTGTACTGGAACCTTTTAATCTAAATTATTTTTGCCGCTTCAAGGGTAAAATTTCCAACCACTTCGTTGTATTTCAAATTTTCAATTTTTCAGAGGCTGATTTGCTTCAAAATTCTGAAAGAAGTCACTAAATAAAAGGTATTTGAAGTGAACAATTATAACATCTTTTCCCAAAGCTGATGAATTGAGTTTCATGTCATAAGGATTAATTTCCGTGTAGAACTTGAAATAATGAATCATTTCGAACTCTGTATGGTGCGAATAAAGCCTTCCTTTTATGGCAACTCTGCGGTTACTGCTGGCATTTACGCTCAGAGTTTGGCAGCTGCTGCAGTCGCTCTCACCTCACAGCCCCTGCAGCGTTCTAGCAATTCTAGTGACTTTGCCTGGTTCTATGAATAGGTGCAAGGGTTGTGTCTTTGTGAGCATGCCTGTCTGAATTACAACTGGCAGTAGAATAGAATAAAATAAGACAATAGAAACGAGCTTGTTTGCTACCCACGTCCCATGCTGTAGTATTGGATTATACACAGATAAGGTTGATAATGAAATGAGTGTTAACCAGCATTATTTGTGGACTCTTTGAATTACTGAGTAGAAAACTTGACCTAGTTGAAATAGACTTTCGCTCGAATTTTCTGTAATTTTATCTTGAATAATCCCAGTGGGAATTTAATTAGAGTGAGCTGCTAGGCCATGTGGTGGAAGACTTGCTGACGACTCGTTGGATCTCAAACATAGAAATCTCAAAAGTTGTTAACGAGCTCGTGTTTGACTACCATGAGTTACCTAACTCATCTACAGCCCTCCGTAATATAGGTAATAATGCTCAGATATATTATTATTAAAACTTCAGGAATGACAGATCATGTCAATTTTAGTTCCAGTAGTTGAGCTAACTTGAATTATTGTTGTCTTGGTTTTTACTCACACCTGTAAATGGCAAAATATCTAACAAAAATATTCCTCATATTTTAGAATGATATACTTTCACAATAATGTATCTGGATTGCAACAACACATTAGGTTTGATTCTGCCTATGTCAGCGACAAGGAGACTGATGCTGAAGCTCTGCTTCAAACCGGGATGAAAACACATCAATGAAACCTCAATATACAGCCTGCCATTAACAGACTTGCCTGCATGTTTTCCATGCGTAAATGATTGGTTGACAAAGTTAAACAAATCACTGAAAAGACCTGCCAGCAGATCAATCAACTCTTGAAGCTCCTTAATTGGAAAAGCGCAATGAAGTTTGAATTTAGATTTTCGCATAGATTAATTTGTTCAAATCCTACCACCAACGACATTTGATAATAGAATTTCTGGTAGTCTTTATACATATTATGTATGAATATGGATGATTTTCTTTGACAGTTTATTCTGTCCAGAACAATAATACATATAATTACTGTGAGCATCGTGTCAGAAAAATTTTCTTCAATCTAGTCAACTGGTATCTTTTGCTAGCTATCACTGTGTTGTTAACAACTTACTTTTACGAGCACACTTAACCACTGGAAGTGAGCACTCTTCTGCAAGTAAATCCTCTCTTTTTCAGATCTATTGACTTTTTCTCTTCAATACAGCTCTGTTTTTAGCCCGGAATCTAGGAATAATTCTTAAAGTTGCAACTGTATCCTACACTGGGAGAGCACGGTTTAGAATTTCAAACAGAGCACCGCAATATGTGTCGCTTTTGATAGATAGGCGCTATTTTTCTGCAGTAGCAATTTCAACTCAACGGTTCATGAAAATGGATCAGTTTATTGTTTCCGTCTCACTGAGAAGTTTGTTCTCGTTCAGTCGAAGAAGAAGCGTTTGAGCGAAAGGAATCTGTTGGTTTCGGACAATTTAGGGATTTTGAGAAGTTTCATCATCTGTACCGACACTATGTCTACTTCCCAATATTTGTATGTTGCGTGGTATCATAACTGCCGGAAAATTAACGAATTTTCCTCTTACTTTTACCTACTCTCACACATTTAAACAGGAGTGTCTGCTATTCAATGATCGTGTGAAAATAGACGATATGAATCTGTTCGGTAGACTACGAATCTAAATTCTGTTTTAATTCCTAAAAATGTTCATCTAAGAGGTGTGCAGTTTCACGTGAATTTACTTTAAATTGAAATAAATCCCTTGTCTGTAGTAGAAATACTTTACTAAAATGAACGTGTACGATCACGACAAGCAAAATTCATTTGAAAAAAATGTTCTTGTGAAATTTTGAAGTATTATGTCATAGAAACTGAGAATGACGCACTAATACATGCCTAATGCATCTTCGGCATTTGAAAAATGTAATTTAAAGTCAAGAGATACGGTTGGTGTGTTTTCAAATTATTTAATAAGATTAATTTCTTATATCTGACCATGGTTTCCCTAAACACTGACAATCGCTGGCTTAGCACAACAAAGCGAAGTAGTCTCCTCCTTCGACTTTGACAAACTTCTCGCCCTTCTGTTCAGTAGAGGCAACTTCAAGAAGTAAAGTTACTGGCAATTTAACCCTTGTGTGGTGTTCATATTGTTGTTACTCAGCCAGTGTTTGTGGGTCTGGTGGAACTGTTGCGTTTTATGGTTCTTAATGCCTCATAATTAAACACTTCTATGGTAAAATACACTTCACTTCATCTCGATTACAAGCAGTATAAACAGTTAATATGTTAGCAATAAAAATGAAAATGGACCAAACTCCTCAGTAAAAACTCCACACAAGGATTAAAAGCAACATGAGTGTCCGTTGAGAAATACATTAAAGTTCCAAACCAAATATAATAAAAATCGTTTGTTCATAAGCTGTTCACTTGGATGCACGAATAACGAAATTATTTGCAAGAATTATATGTGATAAATTTTCTTAGAAGAAGGAATTGTCAGCGATTCATTTCACGAATAATTTTAGTCTCTCTTATTGATTTTCATGACAATTCATAAGCGAGTAACCCCCTGGCATTTAGCTCAATAAAATGCTCTGCACCACTTATCATTTAAACTATTATACGTATGTGCTCAATATAAATAGGAACTGCCCATAAATGGATTAAAAGTTGAGCACAATTATTGAAGTTGAATTGCTTTCAAGTTAAGTTCAATTAGTGGGTGCAAATTTATCCGAAATTGAGGGCTTCCACGAGGTCTCAGAGTTTCTGTACTGTTATATAATTCAAGTTAGTAATTTCAAAGCAAGTGTTTTCAATTTTTGGGAAAGATTATTGATGTAGCGCAAAAACATAAACACGCTGGCATTTTTTCAAATAATGATGACTAGGTATATTATTTTATTTACATTAAAAAGGAGCTTCTATTCAGTTACAGAACTGTTTCTACAACTGCCAGTTCTTGACAACACGGCAAAGCAGTCAAAGTTCAATTTCAACCGAGGCACGAATCCTTCAGAAAATTAATTTTTCTTTGATTTTTTCATGCTACGAAATATGCATTTTGATTGGTCTAATTTAATGCTGAGTTCAGGACGCTGACATTACATTCAAATTTATTAATGACAGGCCAATGTATATACTTTAATGGCTTTGAATTGAATGGTGCAGTATTTATGTATATTTACGAACAGGAAAGCGTGAATTTTATTAGAAAACTTACTTTTTATTTACCAGCTCTTGACTTCACTTTCCAGACGCTCATGCGAATGCTTCAGGGGAACTAAAGAAAATGACCTAATCTCGAGGAACGATTAATTATGATAATTTTTTTGGGCAAAATCATTAGGAAGAAAAAGAAAATATTTTACCAAAAGAAATTTAAATAAATTTTAATGCGTAAAATATGTCAGATTTTAGTGCAAGTTTTACTTCTTTTCATATTTCAACCTTGAAAACAGAATACAGTATTTCTCTATTAAGAATACATGTTATTTTTTTAGAATGTTATATATTTTATGAGAAGGAATATAAATAACAATTCCTTATCGGACTAGTAATAAAGATCAAGTTCATTTTCAACAGTAGCCTAATATAATGAAGAAATACTAATTAACAAGTAAGAAATAATGGTGAGCTTCATATATATATATATATATATATATATATATATATATATATATATATATATATATTTCAATAGCTGCAATGTACTGAGCTCAAGGCAATTATTATTCAAAAACAAGATTTTGTTTCAGTGTAGACTTCGTGATGTGCACAGCTACGTACAAGACTTTCAGCTGGCAGTTACAATTCCAGCGTGCAATTTTCCACTGAAATGGAGTAGTCGAAAACTAAATATAGCAGTTTAAATTATCGTTTATATGCACGGGAGATTTTGCCTGAAAAAAATACTACGCCAATCCATTAATAGACAAGTTTTGATCTTCATTGCTGATATTAAAATTATTTTCTTGTGCGTGATTACCACAACAACAAACTGGAGCAACAGTGACTGTGAATACTGAATACATACATTCATACTCCTAATAGTCTTGGCAGTACCAGTTAGGGAACACAGTCTGCTGAATTTAGTACATAATATTGCGAGTCGAGTTCAGGGTGAAATATAAAGCCTTTACACCGGCCGACCGGCTACGATTGGGCTTTTTTATTCGCTAGATAACGATGAACACGCAGAGCTGCTATGCTTTCTCGGTGTGAAAAGAATTTTCTACGCCGCTTTTAGCGAGTAAACTGTACTCGGATCGAATAGGAGAGCTAATAAAGATTCTTCTCGGCAGCAGCAGCTTACTATAAAACTGCATATGAGACAAACAATGTTCAGAATTCGAACATAAACATATAAAGTTCAATTGAATTTATTTAGTTCTGTTCAGTTGTTTAATTTAATCCAAAAATTTCTTTTGAATCACAGTATAATGTTAGCTTATTTTCTTTCGCTTAAGGTGCTGTAAAAATATTGGTATGCTTCGTAAAAGTGGGAAACATCGTGACAAAAAAAAACAGGAAATAATGGGTAACGAAGAGTAAACTAGTGAACCTACTTCTGCTAATTGCCCGAAAGAAAATGTAAGCGTAAATAATCTAGAGCTTTGTTTCTGCCGAAAAAGGGAAATATAGTATTTTTAAATATATGAATGTAGAGCTTTAACTTGATAAGTCTCATGATTCTTCAGGAAATGTAGTACTTTTTATTTCTAAGACTCCAGAGTGAGTAATTTTTACGACAGTCCTGAGCTGTATAAATTTTATTTTCTCTGATAACTGCACACTTAGCGCACCGAAATTTCAGTTTCTAATCGTAAGTATACCAAAGTTGTATGTCATTATTCAAAAATATTTAGAAATTTTCCTGCTTCTTATTCGTAAATATTTGTTTCTCATCATTTAACAGTAATGCACCTAAAAAACTCGTCAGTGCCTAATTACATTGTACATTTTTTTCTACTCCATTTTTTCAATTGTAAGTAGGTTAAATTTAAAATAAGTCATGTAAAATGAAAAAAAATCAAGTTTAAATCAACAAAAGTCGACTTCAATTCAAAATGAACCTAACTCAAAAGAAGATTACTCCGTTTCATGTTTTAATTTACAACCACGAATGTACTTCAATAAACAGAGCTGGTATTATGTACCTAATCCTCAATTTTTGAATCTAATACACTTAGGGGAAATATATTTTTGCATGTTGTCTCATTGTTTTTTTCATAAGAAAACTTGGTCAAGAGCAGTACCCCAATATGAATGATTCTGATTGCAGTGAGGCCAGTCATATTTTGACACCATTCAAAAAAAGTGCAAAAGAAATGGGAAAAAAATATTCGTATCAAGCCTGAAACTGAAAAATTTAGACATGGTCGACCTTACAAATTAAAGAAGACATTTTTTGATTCATAGAATTATGTTTTAATGTAGATTTCTTTTCAATTAATTTACTGTATTTTTATAATGTTGCACAAGTGCTGGATACTCTCTAAATTGATGGTTAACATTGGTTACATTGCAAAAATATACATTTTATAACTAACTATTAACTGTGAAATACGTGTTACGGTGACTAAATACTTTGATGTTATGTAGTGACAGATTGATAAATGGAGGTTCATGTGCATATTTTACTGCTTTGAATATGAAGTCAGGTAATGGCGACTTACCGTAAGTTATTAGTCTGAAATGTGTACGTACGTAACGATGATGTAATTGTGAATTGAACTTACTTCAAATCTAATTTGAATATTTGAGGTTGAACTTGGCTGATAGAAAATTAAACTTGGCTTATCTTAAATTGAACAAGTCTTATTTTGAGTTGAACATTGATTGTTTTAAATTAAACTTGGCTGATTTAAAACTTAGTTTGACATTTTTAGTTATAACTTTCCTTCATTCAAATTCAGGTGAAAATGGTGTAAATATCCCGCAGTATGAATAAGGCAGTCAAAATACGACCAAATAGAGATCCTCCACGAAATATAAGCAACCCGTTCGTCATTCCTGCTCATTTTGTAGTCCTTTTTATGTACCTTAGAAAGAAGCACCCAATAATAGCTCATAGAACACTGAAGAGCCCTGAACACAACCCGAGAGAGAACACCAAGTTCGCGTGCCCCAAGGCTCTGTATCAGGGCCGCTCTGTACACAACTCTTCCATTGAAGTTGAGGAACGATCGTCGCTTGTTTTATCAGACCACACAGCCGGACCCACAGTATCTGCAAAGTGCAGGACTTTGGATGCTTCAAGCTCTGTGGCGAGGGAATTACATCTGAGCTTCCAATTCAATCAGAAAGAAAGAGATGTAATTTGAACTGACTCTGTAAAATGTGTTATGAAAAGAGTCACCGAACTTACGTGGTTTCCCACTCAAATTTACTGTTAGTCATTTTTTACAGATCTTTGGTGGCATATGGCCATTTGTATACGATTTTTAATTAAAAAATTACAAAAAATACCTGAGTATGCCTGGATTCTACTTCAGCTTTTTGCTATTGAATGCATCTCAAAGCTCACATCTGAATCTGTATTCAAAGTTATCAAGCGAGAAACGTTCATTCAGTTATTCGAAACGTTCAGACTTTAGTTGGTGTGTTAGCCCATATTTAATTCAGAATGTGGTACAACTACAAATCTCACGGTGAGTTTTTGTGTAAGCTAATTGCATTGCAGGTGTCAGTTCAATCAATAAAAGCAGGACAATTATCACCCCAACAATAATAAATTATAGCACATCGGTTCCATTACATGACACAACACCCGAATAATTTAATCAAAGGTGCGTTAACATAAGCTATGTAGATCCAATGAAGCCACATTCCCTTTTAAGCAAAACGCCCAGGCATTTCAGTTTGGGTGATGTCTTGTCCTTGCAGCTCATTATAATGTTAACAAAATGTACCATTGTATTTCAACAGTCTTTCAAATACTTTATTTCCATTCGTTTGGGTGTCCCGTGAGAGAAAGAGTTACTCTTTTCAGTTTTACAAAATGGTAAGTGTTCTCTATCAAAATTATTTGTCATAATTCGTTCCTAAGCAATTACCGTAGCTGCTAAGAGTTTAGCTTTTAACTACAACAAACCATTTTAAGTCATGCTGCTACAAAACAATATAAAATGTTCAAGGTGTATATATTTTAAATTAACTGCTTCATAGTATTCTTAATGAAATACAGTGGTATTTTTCATTGACTTGATTTCATCTTTATAACGAATCAAGTGAAGCCTTATTCGTATGATAAAACACCATGAATTCTGGAGGAGGTGATGGTGTAGAAAAAAATTTTCATGGCCGAGCAAAACGAAAAACTTGAAACAGAAATTTACTTGCTCGCCGAGTTTACTTTTTTACATCAACTCAATTCGGCCAACAATTGCTCTATTACATAAATCTAAGCATATATGACGTACAATTGATCACGAATACTTATTTCAAATTAGTGATATTTACATACCCTTATTTTTAGCAAATTATTCTGTATGCCTCATTTTTAGATACATATAAACGCATAAACATTTTAAGGTCAAGATTTGATTCTTTGAAGCTGCGGATAAAATCTTCCTCTTCAAAAAGTATTATACTTTCCACGGAAATATGACTGCAACTTTCCCGTCCTCCTCAAGATATTTTATTCTACCCAGCCTCTATTGGCAGAGTCCTCTAGGCTTTCATCTTCCGTGCTGTAAGTGACAAACTTCTGAAACTGTTAAAAGAATTTTAAATCTTTGTTCATCCAAGTGAAGTGAAGTTTGGTGTCAAGAACATTCCAAGTTCTACAATGATATTCATAAAAGAAATTCATGCGCAGTTTTGCAAGCGCTGCAAAGTCGGCGCAATTGGCACTTGCTTGCGGTCCTAAGTTCACACTAGCTTCATTTCATTTACTTTTTGAAGTCCAAGGTGAGACTCAAATTTAAATTTGTTTACTTCAGTACTTTTAATCAACTTGACTCGATTTAAAGACCAGTAGCATTATGAAATGAAGTTTTGTCCGTTATTTTAAGCCTAAATTGTTGAGAAATGAGCGTTGAAAATACATTCATTACATGATTCTTCTTTAGGGAGTCTGTTGATAGAAACTTCGATGATAATTACTGTTCAGATTGCTGCTTTTTGAGAAAATAAAACGAAACTGCGTTGCATAGTGGATTATCATAGTAAATTAGTACATGGTTTTTAGGGTCACACGTATTTTTCTGTAGTTGTTTTGGTGGGGTTCTTCTAGGGTAGTGATACAGTCGGCTTCGTAGCTTGCAGATTTATTATTGAGCACGTGAAATCTGTAAACCGAGACCCGTCAGAGAGACTGAAAGCGCGAATAGAATTGTTGTTCACTGGTTAATGGTTGTGCGCCGCGCCGCAGACTGACGGGCGTTTAGTTTTAGAACCTGTGGTTGCCTACGTTCTTCCATAAACGAGAGTTACCATTTGAAGTCACGACTATGATTAAATTTTACTTAAAAAAACAATCACGAGTAGCGTGAAATAAGCATAAAGATTTACTCTAAAATATTACTAATTTTAATAATATTTAATACTAAAATAATCACGATTTTTTAGCGGTCGCACAGGTTTGATATCATTTTCTTGTATCCTCTTTTGAAACATTTAGAGGCTTGCTGTGTTCCTCCTTCGTAGACCAAATGCATTATACATTTAAATCGTAATATTTTATGTTTTGCATAATTTTAGTACGCTTCGTTGGTTCTTTAAGTTAATTTTATTTTCAATTACTTTTATAGAAATAATGCTCAAGCCTGATAGTAAATGCCTCTCATTTATTTTAAAAGTTTAAGACCAAGTTTATTAATCGGTTATTCAAATACAAATTGAACGTCATTCTATCGATAAATTGTTACAAAAACATCAGAAACTAGTAATTAAAACGCACTGATTGGAGAAATTATTTTTGATACCATAGTTAGTAACACTAACAGTACTATTGTAAGCAAGGATGAAAGCCAAGTGAATAGTTACTATGAATCTTGCAAATTTTATTGACAACCCCTGCTTGAACACCAGCAATAATTGCTTTAATTCACAACATATACACGGCTCGTAGTCAAATGCATCTTTGAATGTCATGCACTAAAGAGCCTTGATGTTGGAGCGACTAAGCTGTCAAACCATTATGTCATTAAGACAACTAACCCCCAAACCATTAAGTCACCAAGCCAATTAACCCCTAAACCACTAAGCCACCTGACCCCTCCCTGCACCATCAAGCTCCTCAACCACCAAGTTACCAAACCCCGTTTTTTTCATCAAAATTCATTGTTAAGTTATCCTTCATCAGGGAATGATCGGCGACGTAAACTCAGGCGTTTCTTCATTTTTCGTGGAGCAATGAACTGAAGTTCACATAGCATAACTTTGTAAAGAAATTGTCTCAGTAATCATGAGGAGGACCTCCACGTCTCTGGTAATAAAGCACAGGCACTTTCACTGCCAAATGCGCGGTAGCTCAAGAGCTGCAATGTAATTCAGGACCTTTCTCTAGTTGGACCATATCAAGGCATATGATTGTGAAGCTTGTTTTACAGAATATAGTAATGGTTGAGTATAGCAGCTACTTTACTTGCAACCTTGCTATGTCAGGAAGGATGTACTTATGTTATCTACTTTGATGCTGACAATTAAACCAGGAAATTTTCGGAACATATTCGGGAACATGAAAAACTTTGTAATGACGTCCTTTCAGCTTCTTCATCGTTACCACTAACGCAATTTTGTTTATGAAAAAATAAGAGAATCAAGCTTTTACGTGAATTTTCAGATGTGAAGAGTCAATTTTTGTGTGGCTACAGTTCATATTTTCTTCAAAATATCGTTTCCATTCTTAAAATTCACATGTTTTTATAAATATTAATTTTTTAACGCTGTTTGAAGTATATATCTTTGATAGATTATAATGTAAAGTTTTTAAAAGCATAAACATCAGTCCCACTTGCTTACGGGAATTTTGCGTTTGTAGTACACCATGCAGTTTAGATTTTTTTAACTAAAACACTGCGTTGTTCAAAATCTTAATATAAAAAATATCAACAAAATTGAAACCAAAAAGTTCAATAAGAAAGTTTTAAGTATGATGTAACAGTGCAGGATCAGTCTGCTCAGATAATACTTTATGAAAAACTTTCCAAGT
Source organism: Trinorchestia longiramus (assembly GCA_006783055.1). Classification (NCBI taxonomy): domain Eukaryota; kingdom Metazoa; phylum Arthropoda; class Malacostraca; order Amphipoda; family Talitridae; genus Trinorchestia; species Trinorchestia longiramus. The sequence goes on along the minus strand of VCRD01002331.1, from coordinate 2,979 downwards.
CAATTTAAAAAAAAACATGGCCCTTTACATAACCTACATGGGCTAATGAATGAAAAACGGTCGTGGAGTTAGGTGCCTGTCAATAACTCTAAACTGGAAATGCAGGACTCCGCAATATAAATTCTGGTTTTAAGTTTATGGCCCCAAAATCAGTTTCCTTTCCGCATATTCCGACTTTCCTCAGTTTCTGGGCTTGTGTAAACTGTGAACGTTTGCCTAAACTGAGTTCTACTGAATTATAGTTCGAATTGTGTCGTGCGGCTCTAATAGGCTATTTGCGTAAATGTTCTTGGCTTTGAATTTCAACACGCCACATGAATGCTAATATCTCGAAGGCAAGTAAAATTAGACTACAAGGGATGTGCTATCAGATGGTTCTATTTCTTTACTGCAAGAACTTAATGTCACAGTTGCTTGCACAACAATACACTGCTGCAATTTTTCTGGTATTGTCGTCTGTACGGAATAAGTTTGTGAAAAAATTAAAACTATTTTCTTTCTGTTTTACTTCGAAATAATATATACTATTTGGAATGCTTCACAGTCTAAGGTAATAACAAGTAGTGTAGGTTATGGTTCCATTGAAATTTTCTTGCACTAGTCAAGAGATGGTGGTGGTGGTCGGTACCAATAGAAAAGATTTGAGAGAGAGTTTGGCACAGGGTGTACCTAAGTAAAGGGGTGAAACGGAGGGGATACTAGGAGGGGAATAGAAATGAGCACTCTGCGCACGTGTATTGAGTGGTGGGGGTCTGTCGTTGGGGTTTGTTCTTGTAGGTGGTCTTTATAAAGGGTTGTCTAGAGGGGAATTGATGCTAGGTGTGGTGGTGTGGGGTGTCATGTGTATTTGGGCGTTGGAGGGGGGCCGAGTATTTTTGTTTTCGAGCTTGGGAAAGCTCTGTGTGGTATTTGTCTATCAAGAGATGCAGAGTACAGCGTACAGAATTTGGGGAACAAAATTAAAAGAACCAAGCTGCCTCTACTGAAAATTTAACTTACAACTATAATTCAAATGAAATAAATAAATTCTGTCAAAACATCGTATGAGGAGAAGCTTCTTTCGAATATCTTTATACGGGGGAAATATTCCTTGTCAACAAATTAGTTGGTTTGGGCGATTCTGTAATGGTAGCCATGACTAGAGCAATAATTATGTTAACTACTATCTTATCAAAAACAAGACCTGCATGACTTGAAATTCAATTTACTGAGCCAAAAATTTAGGACTGTTAGAGCCGTAGCCTATGATGCAATTTGGACGCAAAGCAATAAAGTCATCGTTACAACCACTGGACTCCGGTAACCTGCCTTCTGCAACTACCTTCAAGTTTGTGGCCACCAGAATCCTCTGGCTATTAGCCTTGAGGGGCTGGCGTCTGGTGATTGGCCTCTTGCGATTAGCCTCTTGCGATTGGCCTCTTGCGATTAGCCTTTTGCGATTGGCCTCTTGCGATTAGCTTTTTGCGATTGGCCTCTTGCGATTAACCTCTTGCGATTGGCCCCTTGCGATTGGCCTTTTGCAATTAGCCCCTGGTGATTGGCCCCTGGCGATTAGCCCTTGGTTATTGGCCTCTTACGATTGATTGGCCACTTGCAATTGGCCTCTGCAGAATTGTCTCTGATGATTGACTTCTGGCGATTGGCTTCTGGTGATCGGCCTCTGGCGATTGACTTCTGCCACATTGCCTCTAATGATTGGCTTTTGGCGATTGGCCTCTAGCCATTGTGTCTGAGTCACTGGCCTCAAACAAGTGGCTTATATCCGATTGGCCTCTAATTATTGACTTGAGTGGTTGGTTTCTAAAGATTAGCCTACAGCGATTAGTGTTGTGTGATGTCTTGTGAGGCAATAGAAGTTTGGCGATATTTTAGACGCGTTTTGCAGATTTTGCATTTAAACGGGAATAACAACTTTTGTATTTATTTTGTGTTCATCTGCATAATTTTGACAGCATAAATAACTTTGAAATGAAATAAATGACATACGAGGGTCAAAGTGAATTCCTTCTTTCTGTTGGTGAAGAATTAAAAAAATAATCAGCTATAAACTTCAAACCACTCTGGGATAATTAAATAAATTCTCACCTTTGTCCATTCCCAAATGAAATATGAGAGACTTTTAACGTTTTATTTACCATAAATTTGTGTAATACCACCTTATTACGTGTGTTAACCGTCTATGAATTACTGTCTTAATGGGTTGGACAAATTTGGTTATCGATTTGCAATAATTTCATAACTTTTTCCCTCAAAGAAATTTGACCTTAATCTCAGATTTTGAGAGCTCCATAAAAACCAAGCAGCGCTTTCACTTTTTCCCATAAGTCTGGTTTTCTTTCGGCTTACATTACTCTTTTATTTTCAATATGAACCTCCGATCTCAAGTTGAAATACTTAAAGTGTATAAATTTGACAGAGTGTCATATATACAGGGTGCAGATCTCAACCATATCATATTATTGACGCATTGAAACAATTGAATCCGTTGAGCGATGGTGTTCACATCAAATTCATGAGCCATTTCTGTATATGCCCGAGCTATAGTATGATAGCATCCATGCATTTCTCATCCCTAACATAACTACGGAAGAAACATTGTGTTAGCTACTCCAACTCTCAATGTAAACTAAACCTAGCCCAGCTTAGTAGTGGATTCTTTAACTGTTAAACAAGCACAAAAATTATTTGTACTTTACACAGCAAAATATTATACATTGAAACTATTTTCAAAAGCAAGTGGCTCGACATGCAAAGTTGAATATCCACTGTACTAAATAATGTGTTCCAGTACCACTACGCAAATCAACTACAACAACATTATACAACACCACAACACCACTACACAACACAACAATACCACTACACAACACAACTATACCACTACACAACACAACACAACAATACCACTACACAACACCACAATACCACTACACAACACAACTATACCACTACACAACACAACACAACAATACCACTACA
>VCRD01002330.1:54871-92079 GCA_006783055.1 Trinorchestia longiramus | reverse complement strand
GCTGTGGTCAGTGGTGCTGCCTGGTGTGTGTTTGTGGCTGTGGTCAGTAGTGCTGCCAAGTGTTCTAGAGTTAACGCATCATGCTAACCAAAATGAGTGACTGGGTCACTATGTTGCAGGTGTGCTGGCTGAACTGACGGGTAGAGCTCTTGGTTGCTCTCGTGGAAAGGGCGGCTCCATGCACATGTATGCCCAGAACTTCTACGGCGGCAACGGCATCGTCGGCGCCCAGGTCTTGGCAGACAGGCGGTTACCTACACATATCAAATAAGACCAAAAGGCTTAGCTACTCACTGATAACAACGAGGAATATCGTGGTTGTTCATTTTAATATTAAATTAAAATGAAAATCTTTGCTGCTCGATGGATCTATGCTCATTGAGAAGCCAGTTAACCATTTATAATTCTGAATTGTGTCTGTGGGTTAGTTACCACGAAAAATATAAATTTTAATTTAGGAATTTGGCTACGTTGTGATCTAAATAAGTAGATTATCCTCAGCTGTCTGTTAGAAGTTGTTTTGTGGTAATGAGTTAGCTATGATAAATTGATAACAAGAAACCCGTCAGTTATTTTGATGACTAATAACCTCCCATAGTTGTTAGTTACTATACTTTTTGATGACCAATGCATTAGTAAATTGCACAAATCCATCCTAGTGCCATGTAAAAACCTGTTATGGTCAAACATCTTTCTCAAATGCGCTTATTTTTGTCAGGTGCCAGTAGGGGCTGGTGTGGCACTAGCTAATCAATACCTTGGTCTGGATGGCATCTGCATGTCCTTCTATGGAGACGGTGCCGCCAATCAGGGCCAAATATTTGAGGCATACAACATGGCCAAGCTGTGGAACTTGCCTGCCGTCTTTGTGTGTGAGAATAACGGCTATGGCATGGGCACCAGCGTAGACCGCGCGTCTGCCAGCATTAATTACTACACTAGAGGCGACTACGTCCCCGGCATCTGGGTCAGTGTTTCAAGATTCTAGAGTGACTGGATTCTGGAGTGCATTTAGAGTCCCTAGATTCTGGAGTGCATTCAGAGTCCCTGGATTCTGGAGTGCATCTAGAGTCCCTGGATTCTGGAGTGCATCTAGAGTCCCTGGATTCTGGAGTGCATCTAGAGTCCCTGGATTTTGGAGTGCATCTAGAGTCTCTGGATTCTGCAGCAAATTTTTGTGAAGTTATATGAGGTTTAAGATGGTGCTGTAAAATGTGTAAAATAGATCTAATATTTTACGAGTTGATCTAACCCAAAATATTGTTGTCTTTATTCGTCTAATGTCCTTGGCTTATTCTCAAACACTGACCACACTGGCTTTCTTACAAGCATTGAGTTCATGCTCAACTCCTTGTGAAGGTGGATGGCATGGATGTGCTGAGTGTGAAGGAGGCCACCCGCTTCTGCCAGGAATATTGTGCCAAACACGGACCCCTCGTCCTGGAGATTGCCACCTACCGTTACTCTGGACACTCCATGTCTGATCCTGGCACTTCATACAGGTCAGATTACTTGCTTCCGTTGCTGCGGACGCTAGTGTGTCATGTGAGTCTGCTTCCGTTGCTGCAGACGCTAGTGTGTCATGTGAGCCTGCTTCCGTTGCTGCGGACGCTAGTGTGTCATGTGAGCCTGCTTCCGTTTCTATGAATGCTGTCGTGTGAGACTTTGCCCCGTTGGAGTTGATGCGTAGTTAGAGAGATGATATGGGTTATCAATTCTGAAGTGATTTTACTTAACACGTTAACCGCCATGCCTGATATCAGAGATTTGTCGCTACCGCCACGACTTTACCATTTTACGACTTTATCATTTAACCTTCCGTAAATATTTTAAAATAATTTTTGAAAATAATTATTAAAAATTTGGAAATGTACCACCGGTGATACATGCGGCGGTAAGTGAAATCCTCAAATGTACCACCGGTGGTACATGTGGCGGTTAACGTGTTAAAAATACCGTGGGTAATTATTTTGGAGAGTAGGCAAATGTTATTTGTATATTGCCTCGGATTGTTCAACGTTAATGGACTTTTAAGAATACTCGCCTTAGTGTCCAGAAGGATTTTTTGAAGTGTGAATTTGGTGAACATTTTAGAGTAAAAAACTTGGTTGCTTAAGATTAAATATCTCCATAGGTAGATAAGTTGTTCCGTAAAAGATGAATTGCTTCTAAGTGTTTACGTCTGTAAATACCAAATGCATGGGGTAGACGATTAAAAATAGAAGAAAAAACTATGAAGTAGTCTATATGCCTGATGATTTCAAGTTGAACTCAGCCCTGGGACAATGAAGAAATTATTCTATAAGCTTCCAAAGTTAGAAGTATTGAAGTATTTACGAATTCGATGTTAGTGAAGAATATAGGTAGAAAAAGTGGAAGTTTTGGGATACAAGGGAAGTGACCTCTTGTGTATTGTCTTGAGTTCAGTTGAGGTGCTGAGGCATTTCTTGCAAACTGAATGTAATGAGGAAGTAGTTAAGTGGTCACTGGGTGGTGTGGCAAGAGAAGCTTGTGGTGGTGGTGGTGGTGGTGGTGGTGGTGGTGATGGTGATGTATAGNCAGCACCACTAGCCACAGGCACAAACACACATCAGGCAGCACCACTGACCACAGCCACAAACACACACCAGGCAGCACCACTGACCACAGCCACAAACACATTACTTGGACATGAACCAAGGTAATGAACTCAGTACCACAATATTTTTACAGCCCTCTCTTGAGCTTAAAAATTATTCACCAAAAATGTCTTCCACATAGTTTGAGTGTCTATACTACTCTTACTTTAATACATAGTTAGGTTTGGACTCACAAGCAATAATCATATCACCGAAAAAATGAGAATAAATTCATAGTTGTCTTGACTCAATAAATTGTGGTGGTTAACATATGCATAACATAGGTAATAATTCATAAAAAATTTCAGACAATATACAAAAAAGAGCATCACTGTAATTGTTAGGTACCAATAACTAACTCCTAACTATGAAACACAGCTTTCAAGCACTCATTGAACCAAGTAACACCAAGACATTAAAAAGATCACTTGACAATGTAGTGTCCCATCTTTGTATACGAGTAGCTCTTTCCTATGAGATGTGAGCCCTATCCAGCAAAAGCAAAGATAAGAACGCACTTGTGGGAGAGCAGCCCATGACGTAAGCCCAGCCATGATCCCTGTAGGCGGTGATGATGGAGTCTGCAGGACGCCTCATGCCCACCACACCAACACAGATGGCCTCTTGCCCGCTGTACAGGTGGCAGAACCCACGCACTGCCTGCGCAGTACAAAAATATTGCACTTCAGAACATATTGTACAGGAATTCATGATATCCTATACTGGTTATAGATATGACGTACAAGATGAAAATTCAGAATTTTTACAGTATTTATACATATTTGGTACCTAAGAAGTCATAAAGGAAGTATTTCGGCAAGGTCAAAAAAAGAAAACTAATTAGTATAGAGTTACAAAACTGCTACCGCAATAAAGAAATTGCAACAATCACTGGGCAGACATCAAATACATTAGAAAAGATATAGACTAATAGCTACACACAAGGTGTTTTAAGTACAAAATGATTGGTAACCCAAGAAGAGAAAAAAAATCCCCTACTTCATAAACTTAACCCTCAACAAACTCAAAAAAACAAGTGTGATTGATGCCATGAAGCATGAAACATCTCCCAACAGAATTGCAGTGATCCTAAGGTCCACTGATGAGGATAAAACAAGGGTACTATGACACAAGGACACTACAGTACATCACAAGGATGCTACAGGGAACAGCAACACAACTTCCTTTTTTTAAAAGCAAAGTGCTCTAACACTGTTCTTAGGCTGTACACCAATTTAATAAAGAGACTATAGAAATGTAAGACTATGAATAAAATTAGAACTTAGTAGAGATTTCTTGGTAAAATGACTGTAGCTTATGTACACAGTCAGAGCAACAGGATCATCAGGACTTAGAAATGAAAGATAATTACTCACCCATTTTGATCAGATACTACAGCAATGATAACTTTATTAATAAATTGAGTAGATTACTAGGCAAGCATGAAAGAGCACATCACATTAATATTCACAGCATATAATTAGCTTGGAATTACATGAGATTTCTATAATTCATAGAAATGACCATCATTCTTGAGGTCAACACTTGTTATGTCAGAGCAATATGTGGTGCAAATTAAGTTAACATTAACCCTTTGAACAAGTTAGTGGATGGAGATCAGACCAAGCAATGAACAGTTGAAAACTCCTCTAAATTTTTCCTTAATACTTTCTACAACACAACATGGTTTCAAAAAAGCTTGGCAATAGGGTAATAATGAACACATAAATTAGTCCCCACATGGAAAAATACTGAAATAAATTATATTGTTTGGTAAAGCAAAGAGAAGTTTGTTTTTACTTCCCTAGCCAAACTGTCTTACAACATTAACTCACTACAAGCATGAAGTTCAACTCAGTGAGTCTTATGTGTTCCATCCAAAATGATATCTAAAGCAGAAACTTATAAATTTCTATAGTACTACTTTAAAAAAAAACAGTTCTATAAAATACAGAAAATTTTAGTAGTCACACACCAAAAAATTTCATTACCTTTTCTTTATAGAGATTGCCAGCAGCAGACTCTATCCTACGGATGGTCTGCATTTGGCGATAGTACAGAATGGCTTCATCCTTGGTGACAGTAGAGGTGGCACTAGGGCCCTCCTCCAGCTTGTGCAGCTTGAAGGGCCGTGTGTCAAAAGTGGCCTCTGTTGCAGTGCTGTTGTTGCACTGCTGCTGTTGCTGCTGGGAACTGCCATTGCTAGCCCTCGCAGCATCACTGGTTGAGCTGCCTTGCCACAATGGGCTCAGGAACCTCTGAAAAAAAGAAATGTGGCCATAAACTAAATGTAAATGCAATCTTATAAATAAAATGACTCATTGTGATATTGTAATTAAATAAAATATTAAGGATTCACATACTACAGGAAGATCTACATCAACTATAATCTATGATACTAGCACCTACCAAATAATTAACTATATGTCATTCATTAGTTACCATTCACATGCTACTCAATAGTTATGACTAGTAGAATGTGACAAGATGAACATTATTATTCTGGACTTTCATATCACAAAAAGGGGCTTCCCAAGAAAATATTTGAAACAAAGACATATTGCCATGCTATATAATGGCAGACAGAGGATAACATGAAAATTATATAAATAGATTACAGTTTTGAAATCATAGGAGCAGTTCATCCTGCATGGACATGCCTACACAAGTAACAACTGATGAACTGACAAGTGCTATTAAAAAACTTGACAGTACATCCATTTTTTCTCTTCAGTCAAGTAATTGATCAATATAAATAAAAAATAAATAGTAAAACATTTCATAATGATATAAAACATACAAGAAAAAATACATTAAATCATCATACAAACAATAAAATAATGTTCAACATAAGCTTACATATATTTTTCAAAAACATAAAACAAATACTCGAGTAATATTGAAATAATGGTTGCCATCAAATATGTTTTCTTATTATAGCCATGTGTATATTTGTAAATTGATTCAAGTTAAACAAAGGAAAATATTACATTAACAATACACTCATGATGCATTCAGCACTTTTTTCTCTTTTTCTTCTCCTCAGCATCAATGTCATTGTGCAATAAGTTTCACATAAATTGCAAAACATAATCACCATTAGTGGTATTATGTATCAAGCAATGTATTCACATCACAAAATAATCCTAACAATAAAGCATTGCAAAACCCAATCTTTAATATTTTGTGAATCAACAAGATTGGAATAAACCTTTCATTTATTTTTTTCATCTTAATACAACACTCATTTTAGCCTTAACAAAGCTGCAAACAATCCTCCAAACTTGCTCAATTTCATTGTCTAAATTCTAATTTGCTTAATAATTTGAGCACAATGACTCATTTGTCATTTCCAATTTGCCTACTCAATTATTCTTAATTAGCTTAATATTTTGAGAGTAACAACTCAATTGCCACTAACTTCTAATTTGTGTATTCCATTTAAAACACGAGTTTTCAGCAGTGTTTTTCTCGGTTCATGAATGAAGGACACTCACTATAGTGAGATTTCTTCATATGTAATTAATTTTCAGTGAATGTTAAACCTCAAACATTTAATACTTTAAATATTAAAAATGCTAACAATTCATCAAGGACTATCAAAATTGGCATTGATTGTAATGCAATTTTTTTTAATGCAACATTGTAATTTTTATATCCTTACATTTCTTTGCAATTACTTTAAGAATTAGCTTTGCTTATGATTCTTGTGTTGTCTTAATACCACAGTCAAATTGTTTTGGAATATGCCAATGACAATTGATCACAAAAACTGTTATTTTCATGATGAATTAAATGAATAAATCAGGTGATGAGCTAATTTGTATAACATTTCCCCCTATAACTTCACAGAGAACATTATTTGGCAAGTTTAATTATTTGTGGGGCATAAAGTAGAAGCATGACATTGGGTAACCAGACCAGTCATTGAAATAATGTCTTAAGAGTGACAGTTCATCTTAGAGAAACAGAAAATTACCAAAAGAACATCCTAGACATGCAAAAATTTAGTAATACTCTGCTTGCAACATTATTATTATTATTATTATTATATTCCTTGCTACTTGATCAAAAAACCACCCAGTACTACACCAACTCTTGTAAAAAGCACTGTAGATTTTGCAGTGGGTATGGACCCACTAGTACTTTAATACTTATTTCAACATGAATGAACTAGAAATGTTAACCTAATACTCATTTAAAAGTGACAGGAGTTTTGAAGAATAAAAATGAAATTATAATGTTGAATAAAAACAGTTCAAGCCTATCAAATAAAATACAAATTTTTATTGTGATCAGAACTTAAATAATAAGGCAATATGAACAAGCAGCTCAGTCCATCCTTGGAAGTTACTCTAGTCCCATGCCATCTAAAATGTACTTCAAATTAAGATAGAGAAAAAATTTACAATAAAATATCTTCAGCTCTAGTATTTCTTCAATGCAGAACTAATAAGAGAATACATCTAGGCTGTATTTCATATCTTATTTTACTACAACTTAACAAACCAAAAAATTAAAACCATTTTTGAGTTGAAACAACGAAATAACAACAGAAGACAATAATGAGCACAGTTTACTTATGATAGAAATGTATGACCTACAGTTTCCTCCAAAACAATCTAAAAAGAATTTCTAAAACATACTAAATTGCTTGGATAATTTTGTTATTGCAAAACTTTGATTGCAGCTTCAACTATAAAATGAAACATTGACTGATGAAATAAATATAACTCCAAATAGTAACAAAAGCCTAATTCCAGCCCATGTATGCAATAAGAAAAACCTATTAAACTAAGCAGTTACCTAAACTTAACATCAAAAATAAAACTACAGAACTACACCAATTTAAGAAATATTTGACAAGACAAGTACCACAGTCAGGTCCCAGTAGTCTGACCAGGCCAAAGAAGCAACACTGGTAGAGGATGTCCTGTCTGACGAGTGTCGGCAAGGAGTTGCGAGTGCTCCAACTAGTTGGTGCTGCACCCAGAACACAAGCACCAATTAGCCTACTCAGTAACACCTCCCCCAATACAAATTAATGGGACAGCAGCTGGAAAGTTAATACACTCCTCCTGTATACCACCATCCCAATACAAATTAATGGGACAGCAGATGGAAAGTTAATACACTCCTGCCATATACCACCACTCCAATACAAATTAATGAGCCACAGTAGATAAAAAGTTAAGTTGCTGTCTTATACAAGGACTAGTTTGGATAACAGGACTACCAAAATATTGTTTTTAGAAAGGCACCACAATTTAAATTGCTCAAGAGGTTTGTTATCCAAATTCACAAATGCTTAAAGAAAATGATGCTTTGAAATATTTTTTATAATAAAAGTATTATTTGAACTGAATAAAGAGCATCTAAAAGGAATAACAACTAAACCGAGTGACAGCCCAGACCTAAATACAGACCAGAATACAAACCAGAGACTAGTCAAATTTTTCCATATAAATTTTAGTATCTCTTGTTGGAAAGAAATATAATAGTTTAATATAATTTTTTCTACTTTATGATACAATAGTTAAGAAAGTGTCTTGAATAAAATTGGTACATTATTGCCTTAAATATTAAAAGTCCCTCTTGCATTTAACATATGCACTGAGAACTTGCAACAAATAATATCACAGATATGTCATACATGTTTTATATATGACACACTCTGTTAATGGCTAGCAAAAAATAAGCAATTTTTGGCTAGATATAAGATAGGTTAGTTATGAATATTAGTTTATTTCTATCCCTCATGTAAATTTTTCCTACATAACAAGCAATTCCAATAAATTAATTGCTAGTAATAATTGAATCTGCTTCTTTCCAGTACTTATAATCAAGATCAAATGATTTTCATATGAAACTGGTACATAAATATTTTATTACATTAAAAATAATACAGCATGCAAAGTATGCAATCAAATGTATCTTAGGTGTATAAATGAATTATAACATCAAGGTACTATAATGTTGACATGTTGACATCAGTTGGAGAACCTTTGTTGCTGCACTACATCCCAAGTTGGTATAAGGGCATGAATGAATAAGTTGATCCCAATAAACATGAATAATTTTTTTATTTCAATTTGCTGGAAAAATTTCTAACCTTCAATGTCACACACAAGAAATTGCAATTGGATGTTTCTCTTGTAAAAAATAAGGAAATACTCTATAAAGCTGTGGCAATGTACCAAAAAATGTTCTTGAATACCCTACTATTTAAACTTAGAATATTTGAATCTATTTCACCCTCAAACCTTGTTAATTAATTGCTTAAGTTACTCCATATAACCTCATGAACTTCTCAAAATTTTCATGATTTTAACATAATATATACATATACATTATATATATTACAAATACAGTGTCAAAATTTAGCAAAAAATTTACCACTGCCGAAACAGTATTTTATAAAAAATGTATATCCAATATAAATAACTTATGTATCAAACCAAAAATGGCAATGAAACAGGAGGAAACTACATATTCTTTTTCTATAATGGTTAAAGGTCATAAAAGCTTATTCACTAAATATTCTTCTTATGGAAGTTATGTTTTTGACCTTCTTTAATTATACAGTAAGGTGGATTCTCAACTTCGTCCTGATATTTTCAAGGGCATGACCGGACGGTCACAAGTATTAACCAAACATTGAAAAATTTATTTTTAGAGCCTGTAAAATGCGTATTTTTAGTCCTTAATGTATTAACCTAGACTTACAGGGTTCTGGCTTGCACGGGACGCTAGGCCTCTGCTGATTTTGGACAACATCATAATTTTCAACGATCTATTGGCACTCGTCGAACTCCCAGACACTCGTCGTCTGCTGTTAACTCTTAACCGGGGTTTGTTGTTCTTCACAATTGAGTTAAAGTTCATGTTATCATGACTTCCTTTGCTATTTCATTCACATTCACAACTCAGTATGTCTGAGGACCTTCAACGTATATATTGGGAAAATATTGCTTTTAGTTATCAAATAAAATTACATGATGGAACATAAATTAATAATATATGAATAAAATGCTAAATCCACAATGACTACATAATTATTGCAAACAATCTGACCGGAGGGAAAATCTGACTGTTATGCATCCCAGCAAAACTTTAAGCTACATACACAGCAGTGCAGGCTCAATTTACACTTTTTTAAAACTAGGTATTAAGAGGTAATTGACCAGCTCTTCCAATGTTCAACTTACATTATTTCATACATGCAAAGGCCATTTTGTATACACTGGGGACTATACCCCAATTTTCTGCTAGGTCAAAATTTTTCCGAATTCTGGGGAAAGTTCATTCAGGGTGAGGTGGTTATAGATCCCCACTCCTACTTATTCTAGAGCTTATGTCATAACGCACGAACGAATATGCAGGCATCAGCATTATGCCTCGAGCGTTTTGGGACTATGACTTAGACTTAGATTTGAGGGCCAGCGTTTGGCTGGGGCCTTTGTAACGGCCTTCAATTCTCTCTAATACACAGGCATACAACAGGATGACATCCCAGAGTTTTTCTCCTGTGAGCCAGGGTCGTCTAAAGTAATTCCTCTAGGGCCACCCTGAGTCATTCAATGCAAATGAACCAGCCAAGTGAGGGCATCACTGGAAGATCCAGCTTCCAGCCACATATGCTTAGCAGGTAGTCACATTAAAAAATCACCATTCAACATCACTGTCGCTTATTCCATGCATGCACTAAGAAATCTTTCATTGCATCCGCAACAGTCATGTTACATTCCTCATCCAGCTCTACAAGATATCTCATACCAAAGTCCTCTTCAACACATCTTGCATACCATCTGTTTTCTCCATACTGCTCATGGACCTCATTCATGAGGCTCTCTCGCTCATGTTCATATTTACTATATTCTAAGACTAGATGTTCAACTGTTTCCTCTACTCCTCTGTTACACTGCAGACATAACCTTGCATTCCCCTCATTCCACCTCCATGTACGCTTATTTACACAATGCCTTACATCTGACGGCAAACAAGAGTTGGCTGCCAAAACTTCCATCATAAAACATTACAAACCTTGGTACATTCTTACTGGCATACTAAATTAAAGTAGTTTTCCCATTCATACTGTGCTTCCATTTCTTCAGGCCTTACTCTTTTCTTGGTTTTTCAATTTCTTTCTTCCACTTATTGCAATCTAACTCCATGGCACGTTGACACTCTGAATACTGGAGCCGGTGTCTCAAACTTGCTGCTTTTGAGAGGATTTGTTAATTTCTTACCAGTATTAAACTAAATTAATCTTATAAGTTTTCTTCATATATGGTATCACAATGAAATATATATTACTGACGAAAAATAAAGTAAACAATGTATCACTACCAAAAACGTTATTCGTATACACCACTAAAGACCTTAATTACTATCAGTGAATGGTATAGTTGTTATTTCTTTCTAAAACTGGAGTACCTGAAAACATGGACTGTGGCTTTTGAACACAAACAAAAACTCCACAGCGATTCAAAAAATCCAACTGAACAGTGGAGTGCTGTTTGAGAACCCATTTAAAACTATAAAAAATTATAAGACATCTATCAGATACAGTGAGCTAAATATATGCACCTGGTCAGCATGTTCTGGAAATAAAGCACCAGGCTGTCCTGTAACACAGCTGGAAGGTGATGTCCGGAGAAAGCGTCCCCTGATCGATGGATTACTGGAAACAGGCAGCGTCTAGTGTCTGTATTAACACGTGTGGGCCTTCTAGACCAATAACTTTCATTACCATATACCGTACTGAGCGAAACTCTACGTGAAGCCCGTTGATGTTTTGAAAAATGCATTGTGCATTGACTACTTTTTTCTTTCTGGAAGTACGTTCGATGTATGTGCCACATCAGTACGACTATCCCAGTACAGTGATGTATTCGTAGTTTTTTCAGGAGGCACAACTTCCTTTAACATCTATGTGTTATATTGGGTCAATATGAACTCTCCGACTTCTGTGACTCACAGTTACGTCGATATGGAAGAAAGAAAAAAGAAAAAGGTTAGAAAGACAGAACAGAAAGAAATTTAATTCGATTAAGATAAATGATACCTGAAGCACACGATGGTTTTCATATTTCTGATGCTAACGTCTTAAAACTAGTAGTACGCATGCTTGTAGCGACTGCATCCATCCATTTTGTGACTTAATTACGGCAGGGGCTCACAGGAGCACGTTGCGATGAATAGTTTGGGGAAATAGTCAGTGCAAGTCAAGTTTGTCAGTCATCTTCCCTGGTTTCTGCGTCAGAAGCAGAGCTCCAACATCCACGAATCATAATGCCAATAACAACTCTCTAACAGATTCGAGTCACAGTTAGGTCTATAAGAAAATTTTAAAGTGTGCGTGTCAGAGTTATGTCAGTAAGGAATCTTCGATATCTACAAGTCACAGTTACGACAGTCATGACCAGCATTTGCGAGTCAGTTTTGTCAGTATTGATATAAATATTTACGAGTAACCGTTTTGTTAGCCATGACTAACATTATTTACGAGTCACAGGTTTTACAGTTATGACAAACATTTGTGAGTTGTCGTTCTGTCCGTAATAAAGTAAATATTCACAAGATACAATATTGTCAGTAACAATTTCAACGATCACAACAAATTTCATCAGTCTGACTACCTTCAGGAATTTTGCGTTGAACAGCAGCTTGAGCACAGGCGGGCGATATTTTCAAAAGAGAATTTTACTTTGATCTTATCGGGCAGCGGAGACAATGCACACAACGAATGTATTGCGGCTGTAGTGCTGTTTGAAAACACTCCCAGCTGATGGATCAGTTTTTTGACTCTATTTCGCATTATTCTAAGAGTTTACTGTTTCAATTTGCTTACGCTGATTCCAGTCTCTGAACTCAAAACAAGTAACAAGTATTTTTAGCTCTAGCATCGGAACTTACAAAACTTTGCGTGCGTAAATGCGTCGCTGATGAAATACTATAAAATAAATTTTTTCACACATTTTGCAAGCCTCTTAAGCAAATGTAACTTGCGAAAGACCGTACACAATTTCAAATTTTTGAAGTTTCTTTTGCAGAGGAAATAATTTCAAAACATGATTGACGGCTTTGAAAATATCCGCAAACTTTTAAGGATTTTTATGGACCAAAGTCACAGTATTTTTTCCTTACGTCCATTTCAAAGTACATGGAATGTTTATTTCAATCCCCTCCAATGGCACCTAATAATTAATAGCCAATTATTAGGTGGAATAATTACACTTATTTTGAAGTGCATCGCATGGTATTGAGCTTTACCTAACAATAAACCGTTGGAGCATAAAATAAGGGGTAATAATTGTTATGTAATAATTATTCAATTGGTATTCAATTTTAGACAATTTTTTTTAAATTTTTGTTTTTATGCCTATCAATGTTACTAGCATAACCAAATTTTACCTCTTGAAATGGTAGGTTTGAACCTGAGTTTATAGAAGACAATTGCCTATTAATGAGTATTAGGGTGGTCCTTATATTTTTTCATACATTCAAAGGTCCCTGGGCTCTCAAATGTTAGCTTTGAGGTAAAAAACTGTGTCTGAATTATTGAATCGATCAGACAATTATTGGAACAGCGCTCGCCAGTTCAAATATACATTTAAGTTATCTAACAGACTGCAGACTTCTGTAGATATACTCACACATTTGGATTCTCAAGCGCCGTACGAATAATTGTCCGATCACCTTAAAGATTAAGACACAGTGTTATACCTCAACACGAACATTTGAAAATCCAGGGACCGAGCGTTACGCAGACGTCATAGACTGTTACGTACGTGGATGTCAAAGACTGTTACGTGTATGTCATAGACTGTTACGTGGATGTCATAGACTTACGTGGATGTCATATACTGTTACGTGGATGTCATAGACTGTTACGTGGATGTCATAGACTGTTACGTGTATGTCATAGACTGTTACGCAGACGTCATAGACTGTTACATGGATGTCAAAGACGGTTTCGCAGACGTCAAAAACATTCCGGTACAAAGACGTCTCTGTTCAACTGGTGATCTCAAAACACTCGAATTTGACTCAACTGATAGGACGTAGCAAAGCGTTAGTGAGCAGCAAAGAGTATCTCAACGTTGTAAGCTTGAAAAAACACAACTATTATCTAGCGACTTGTCTTACAAATCTTGAAGCAGTTAAGTAATCAATAAAAATTGAGCGTAATTATATATGTTTTTGTGTGAAAACGTGGCTATAATCCACCTGATTTGCACACTAAATTTTGAAACACAATCCTTGCGCTCCTTCAGAATTATTTCAAAATTGTTTTTATCTGTACATGGACTGACAACAGTTCTTGTGACGAGTAACTTCTGTCTATGATTTCGCTGAATTCAAGAGCAGCACCGGAATGCTAAAACCCCCTGATCCAGTTCTACCCTTTGCTGCATTTCCTGGAAGAGTTCCAACTTTGCACATTTTCACAGGTGGAGCATCGCCGAACTTGTGTCTGTCCAAAAACTTTCGGTCGCATGAGAAAACAATGCGCCAGTTCTCAGAAGGAAGTTCATTGTTCCGAGAAAACCAAAAAGTTTACGAGCTTAATCATTTAAGAGTGAATAAATGTCCAGGATGATTGAAATCATGGAATCTCGATTTGATGACGTTGAATCATTAAAGAGGGAGAAGATTCTACGTACAAACAGCAGTTCTGTCGTGATACATCACAGGCAAGTGTTGGGTCTTTGAAGAACCACCACCCACGCGCACGGTGGCTCAGCTAAAAAGAAAGACATTTATTCTCGAGTTGCGAAATGCTCGTCCTCGGACGAGACTTCCTAAGTGGCAGCGACAAACGACCGAACTCCGAGGGACTTTAGACATCATCTCTAGTAAACTGTACGGACTGCACTGCCCTGTATACCGAAAGATGCAGGGTATGAACCCAGTTACAATACCTTTGAATTTTAACTGTTTTATAAATGATGCTAATAACATGTCTTGAATGAATGATTGCCTTCAAATAGATTGTTGAGGTGCAGTGTATTCCTTACACACATAGAGTTAGGACAGTCATGACTGGTACGTATATTTCTTTCACAATGAAAGCATTGCTCCCCTCACCACATTTATGTGAACTGTTCAAGAAGTTTGATGTTTCAGCAGCCGGATTTGAATATTTGGCTGCAAAAATATTAAAAAATAAAAAGTGAATGAGTAATAGTTCATTGAACTTCAATGCACAAATGAGCATCCATTGAACGTAATTTATACCAATACGATCCTAGGTTTAGGATAATAAGTTGGATTTTAATAAACATTATGAAAATTTAAAGTTAATTTACTTTTATTGACGGTAATGAGCACAGGGATTGTGAGGGCTGCAGTATCAACAACCTCTCGTATTATCGTTTTATTTCAATTAGTTTCCCGTGATAATATTACCATTGAAATAATAATAATGAAAGTAGAAAAAATACTAGTAACAATAACAAGTATTATTTTTATCAATAGAAGTATTTTTAATGTTTTTATAATATTGTTGTATTGTTATGTAATAACAATCATATGAAAAAACAGCAAAACAGCAATACCTACATATATTAACGATGATAATAAATCAAAAATAACACTCAAAATAAAATATGGATGACATTTTAGAATTAAATATATGCATTGATAATGAGTTGCATAATGAAAGAATAACCACAATATATGACTGAATTGTTGTGGAGGACAATAAATAGTGTATCTTATAATACACATACGAGTATGTCGCTAGAATGTGAAATGAACAAATTAGAAAGAAGTCGTGTTTAATTGCTAATAATTATTATAAGAACATTGATAACGAAGATATATTGCGAAGGGTGCGCAGCAATGAATAAAACTTTCATTTCCCAAGTTGTTTGGATTAAAATCTATTTACGATAGCCATTTGTATGTATATGAAAACCGGACCGGCCCATGACGGATTTTCGATGTGGTCTTCAATTTAATACATTGGGTAAACTGTATTCAATACAAAACGTTTCAAAGCAACCATAAGATCCAACAGTTTACGGAGAAGTCTATTTCCAAAACTCAGAGAAATAGTACGAGGAGATGCAGAGTTTTAGCAGCCACGCACAAATCTGCATTGGTTTACACGATAACACTTCGACTTAGAAACTACACGTGTCACCTAAAATTGAAATTGAACAGATCTGTTCAAGTTTAAAATTCAATTCATTTAAAAATGAATTTGTTTCAATGTTTAAGGATAGACATCTTGCTAAATTTAAAACAAAATCTAATAATTTCAATGGTACCAAATCGCGTTTCATAATTACTTTTTTTAAGAAGATTGATAATAACTTTAAGAAATCTCATACAATTTAATGGGAGGAGTGTTATCATCCGCAGAGTTAAAAAGTTAAAAATAAATGAAAAAGTTGATGATAAATACATAAATAATTAATATTTGAATTAATTTGATTCATTTCAAGAATTAAATCACACCGGAACCAACATACGCACGACGTTACACAAATACGACTGTCGTAACTCACCGTTTTTTCCGAGTACATGTCTTTCCTGGATTATCTGACCCGAGGACTGACCGATCGCTCACCTATCCTAGCAATAACTCATTTTTAAGTTTGTTCCCTTGCTTCATGGAAGCTTACTGGCGCCGCAGTCCGACGGGTTTCCTCGAAAAGATCCTAAAAAGTGTACTCGGTTACGTCACGCTTGGGGAGAGATCTTTTCTCTCAACCAAACCCTCGTTTATTTCAGGTGGCAATAAAGGCAGGCACCTTTGTTTTCTTTACAGCAACTGATCACGACACTGCTGGACGCAAGTAAACAAGCGGTGAGCACGGGAACAACGATACACGCCCCTTTTCTCTCTCCATCAAAATGACATCGTTACAAGACTGATGCTAAAGGTGTCACAGCCACAGTAATGTTCACGATGACCTGCTGCCGACTATCTCGCTCAAATGCAGTCACGAATGACAAAGTGAAGATCTTACACACAAACATTTATACTAGATTCGTCTGAAACTAATTTTGCCAATTCTTTACTTATGGAACGGCCATATCATAACATAGAGTAGCTAATTTTTGTATAGCTTTACTAGCTATGGTAGGCAAAGGTAATCGGATTCAACGGGCACAACATTAAAGTTTGGTTGCAAAGAATGTCCACGTGTTCATTGATTTCTCCCCAAGTGATGAGCAGGAGCACGATCATATAATATCTGTTTGTTATAAACTTATCTTTAATGTAGAAAATGCAATAGATTTTTGGTTGAATCTTACAGCGCGTGTATTGATGAAACGGTTCTTGTCATCGAAACAAACACTGTATGTTGATATTACCTTTATTTTTTATGTAAGCTTAATTATAGTAATGTAGCACTTCTTATGAGTTTTATTAGTGCTTCTTTCCGGTGTCAAAAAAATAATAAATTGTTGTAAAACATTGCCGAATCCAAGCATTTCAGGTTCTAAATATTTTAGAATCCAAATATTTCCGATTCAATATTTTTAGAATGTAATGATTAAAGAAATCAATAATTTCAAGATAAAAGAATTTCATAAGCTGTTCAGGTATAACGTTTTCACCGTAATCATGAATTCCAAAGTATTCTGATGCTTCAGTGTTCAAATCGGCAGTTTTACCTTCGTTTTTCTGTTTCATTTCTAACTTTAGCTGTAACTTGGAGTCGCAGCAATAGTTTTTGCACTTTTTTAGGTCATCATCTACATATAAGAATACACTCAGTGATATATTTTCCTGTAAGATAAAAATATACATCGACTGAAATAATTTAATTATCACGTGCTTTGATTAATGTTTATTTTTGAAGACACATTCAATACACCAGCAGAGAGAGACCACGATATAAACGGCAGCAAGCTTGATGATAATATTTCAGCAGTTTGTTTCGAAACTCTATTAATTTCCTTTCACGTGAATTACACTCGAGAGCAATAAAGCATCCTATGGCAAAACTATGTAATTGACAATAAAGACTGCAGTAATCGGTAGCACTGTTTCTAGTACAACAAGCTTTGTGTGATCACGCTCAAAGTGCAGTAAAATGCTCTGACATATTTATGGGTTTAATAAAAACGAAGTAAAGTAAAAAAGGAAAAACATGGTCGCCTTTTAAAAATCAATTTATATTGTCATTTTGTTTATTTATTTTATAAACTCACTTTTTGTTCTTTAATCTGGAACGATACTGTAATTCTACACATCAACGTCAGCCATAAAAATTGCTGCACGAGCAACAATAATGGGTGGGAACAGATCAGTCTTACAAATTCTATTAACTACAACTCCGTGGTTAAATATACTCATAAACCTTTATTAGTGACTACAATTCCAAGGCGGTATGAAAATCAATCCTAAAGCATATAACAATAACCGCACAACTATAGAGAACTTGTAGTTCTTAGAGAACTCTCATTCTGTGTAATATTTTGTGAGCTGTGATTCTGTTAACAGCTCTCGCGTCTTGTTTCTTAGATTAATTCAAGACGAGGCTGGTGAAGCAAGCCCTGCAGAAGCGTGAGGGCAGAGCTGCTGGAGGCGTAGGTGATCCAGATTTAGCCGTGCCTGTTTGTCAGCCGTGACGTGTTGTGCCCATTAGTGGTCGCAACGTCATCGCTTTGCAGGACTGATGTCCGGAGCCTCTCTAATTGCAAGACCTTAAAGCCAAGTCCATATCACTTAGAAGCATCACAAAGGTATTGTAATTCTAAGTATTCTTTTGATATCTCACGAAAGCCAGAAAAGTGCAGGACTGGAAGTTAATTCCGTATCACTCAAAGGCATCACAGAGGTATCGCAGTAATATCGTAATTGTAGGTGTCCTATTGATATATCATCAGAGCTCAAAAATCGTAAGGCCTTAAAGCAAGTCTATATAACTTAAAGAAACGGAGTGGTATCGCAATTATATCGTAATTATTAGTCTCCCATTAATATCTCATAGAAGCCCAAAAGCTCCAACTTCAACAGCAGCTACAAATTCAATAGGTGAAAATAATTCCTTTGAGGGGCTCAACTCATCATTCGTACTGTTCTTCCTTTACTTTGATTTTTGGTCTCCCTCAGTAACATTACTTTTTTCTTCCAGATTAAGACTTAGTTTTCGCCTCTCTTCGTCTACAGACGAGCATTCTGCACATCAAAAGTCCGCCTACAATTTGCGCTCCACCACCTCAATCTTTAACGATTTCTTGTGAGCGTCAGACTATAATTGAATTTGATTACGACTTTATTATGCTCCACAGTGAGGAGTCAGAGAAGCCTGTACGATGCCTGAGAGTTTGATGACAGGTGCATATAAGATGGACAAATTTTATCAGAGCTTCTTATAGACGCTAACAATGCCAGAGGATATGACTATGGTTAGGAAATCACAGTGCTACGCGCATCGTGCCAGTAATTTTCCCTGTGAGATGTGATTTCTATTGTGAGACATCTGACTCCAATGTGAGACACCTGATTTTTCCCGTGCAATGCCTAATTTTTATAATGATACATCTAATATTTGTTTTGAGGCATCTGATTTCCACTGTCATACGTCTGATCTTCAGTGTGAGACGTCTGATCTTCAGTGTGAGACGTCTGATCTTCAGTGTGAGACGTCTGATCTTCAGTGTGAGACGTCTGATCTTCAGTGTGAGACGTCTGATCTTCAGTGTGAGACGTCTGATCTTCAGTGTAAGACGTCTGATCTTCAGTGTGAGACGTCTGATCTTCAGTGTGTGACGTCTGATCTTCACGCTTGATTGATATTTTGAGAAGTAGATCTAATTTTTAGGTTCACTAACATACTATGTAAGAAAAAAATGAACATGTACTACCGGTAGTACGCAAAACACTACAGCACCAGCTAAGATGTATCATTTCTTCAAGGCTTACAAGTTTCATCAGGGAATTGTTCTTTAAATTCATACACATGCAGCACATTATTCCTTAATTCTTTTTCTGTTCTAACTTGACTTAATTTATTTTTGTTTTAATGGCCGTACAGCAATGCCAACTCCAGTGCAATGGCAATAAACAGATAAAATTTGAAGAGAACTACTACATAATAAATGAATAATATTTAACAAATGATGATGATCAAAAAGAATAAACACGTCATACGACAGTAAATTGTTGTTGGCTACCACAAACGCTGTTAGTGAAAAACATTAACATATTAATAACATCGAAAAAACAACTATAATCAAACAGATGATGACGATGACCAGTTGATAGTTCACAGATGATGACTGCGAACAGGCGTAAAGAAGTTTTCAGTTTTGTTTTGGCGGAAGCAACTCAGGCTACTTAATATTCATTGGTCCCTAACGGAGCAACTCGCTCCTCGTTGTCGCCTCATCGACAACACCAAATAAAATTTTCCATCACATCTTATTGATTTTCTATCGTATCATAAAATTCCATCAAAACTCCAGCGTCAAGCTTTGCAATTCCTCGAGGTTCTAAATACGCTGGATCGTTACGAAGGTTCGATACACTTGATCGTTACGAAGGATTGACATCCTCTGGATCGTTACGAAGGATTGACATCCTCTGGATCGTTACGAAGGATTGACATCCTCTAGATTGTTATGAAGGATTGACATCCTCTGGATTGTTACGAAGGATTGACATCCTCTGGATCGTTACGAAGGATTGACATCCTCTGGATCGTTACGAAGGATTGACATCGTCTGGATCGTTACGAAGGATTGCCATCCTCGGGATCGTTACGAAGGATTGACATCGTCTGGATCGTTACGAAGGATTGACATCGTCTGGATCGTTACGAAGGATTGACATCCTCTGGATCGTTACGAAGGATTGACATCGTCTGGATCGTTACGAAAGATTGACATCGTCTGGATCGTTACGAAGGATTGACATCGTCTGGATCGTTAGGAAGGATTGACATCCTCTGGATCGTTACGAAGGATTGACATCTTCTGGATCGTTACGAAGGATTAACATCCTCTGGATCGTTACGAAGGATTGACATCGTCTGGATCGTTACGAAGGATTGACATCCTCTAGATCGTTACGAAGGATTGACATCCTCTGGATCGTTACGAAGGATTGACATCGTCTGGATCGTTACGAAGGTTCGATACACTTGATCGTTACGAAGGCTAAAGACCTACTGTATGTGGTGCAGCTTACGATATACATTTCTCATTCTTGAACAGCTCAAGACCAAGTTCTGAACTTGAATGGGCTTCAATTAGCGATGCACTCATGTTTAGAGCAATGAAAAGACTCCTGATCCAAGTTTTTCGCCGAAGTTCTTCAAGATTTTTACAACAGAAATAGATGATAGAGGAAATGGCAACGGTTGCAATAAATAATAAATAAAAAATTTGCACTCCTAGTCGGTACCTGAACGAGTGCAATATGGATTTGTCACTTGTGTAAATTTCAAGACAAACAAGAAAATTTCATTCTTAGAAATGCTACAATCGCACGCAGGTTGTATTACAAAAACAACGTCCAGTTGAAGGGCTTGGTGCACAGTCATAAAATACTTGATTCCGCTATTCGAAACAGATCCACAGGTTGTTCTTAGAATATTCAATTCTGCGTACTACAATACTTCACAATAAAAACAATCATACTTTACTCTAGATTTTGTTCAGTAAGTTTGAGGAAGTAGGAGCTTGTGAGTTACGTTTCTTATTCATTTTTAATAATGATTATCCTTATTTTGAAATTCTCACGATTGAATGAAAAGAATCTTTAACGGGATATTCTAAAATGTTCAATCTCCCTATAGATACTTCGATTTACCTTCACCCACGCAGCAATGAACCTTAATATCGATGAGCAGTCTTCTGCTTTACTTCATGTCATGGAAATTGGGTATGGAGCTCAGAGTTTATTGCCTGTTCTTACAAGATTGAATATTCGCGAAGATTGGTGGATTTTACAGACCCCCAGAAAACTTGTATTGCCTACGGCGTGATGGCTCTTTCAGGCCTCATCTTGAAGGCAATAGGCGACATCTGAAATGCAGGAGATCTTCTTGTACAACCACAAAGGCTCGAGATCAACAAAAAATTAGTAGTACATGGGAAATCAAATTTTTGGGAAAGACTTGTTTTATGCGATTCAAGGGTTGTCGATAGCACATGCAGGTAGCGCTACAGTACAGAGCATGGCGCAACAGTAGTGCAACAGTACAGAGCATGGCGCAACAGTAGCGCAACAGTACAGAGCATGGCGCAACAGTAGTGCAACAGTACAGAGCATGGCGCAACAGTACAGTACAGAGCATGGCGCAACAGTACAGTACAGAGCATGGCGCAACAGTACAGTACAGAGCATGGCGCTTAACGAGTACAATAAATGAGAGGACTTTGTTTCATCGTTACAATTGACGACATACTGGCCGAGGGAGTAGAAAAAACGTTAAACATTCAAGGCATAATTAGTAATTATAAATTGCATTGAAAGTCATAGTCATATCCCGCTGCCGACATGGTTGACGCGGCTAGAAATACGGCATGGGACTTGGGTAAACAACCGAATAATTATCGAAGTAATTATCCGACCCAAGAATGGGCCAGAAGGTTCGTTCCTATAGCCTAATTCTATTCTATTCTATTCTATTCATGTTTATCTATGATACTAGTCACAAGAGCAATGATCGTTTGTCACCGAATGGTTTGCGATGATTGTGGCCGTCATTGCATAAGTAAGTTGTTCTTCTAGAATATCTTGCAATTATCAAATCTACGTCTATTTTTACTGTTCATACCTAACAATGCCAAGTTTATACTAAATAGAGGGTACAATACACCCAATGTCGAAAAATCTACAAAGTGAGCGCTGTTGCTTTCATTTTTGAATAAAATTCATTGTTATTCATAGCGTGAGATTGAGTGGAAAAACTTTGTTTTTTAACGAAAAGTGAATTTAGTAAAGTGTGTGGCAACATAACTTCCCTTTTTCAAAGTGCTTTGCTTCGAACAAAAAGAAACTTATGTTGTTGCACCCTGTAATAGAAAGAAAACAATTAGTCTAAAATTATGCAATACAAAAGTATCCAAAGCTAAGTACTTCAAGTGGAGGCATAAATACAGTCTGGATAAACTTAAAGTAGCACAGAAGCTTGCCAAATTTACAGCTGTGACATTGACGTAGACGCATGATGCATTTATTTCCGGATGAAGGATACGTATACGAGTATTCTTAGTCAACTTGCATAAATGGGCAATGCGATTACACTCGATTCAAGAAATATCTATCAAAATCAAATTCAAATGTGAATTTGTTTTCACATGTTGAGTTGTATCAGCTGACCCTTTTATCGTATGCATGCTGTGTTCCATTGTAACAAAAGCCATGATCAAGATGCGAATTTTTGGGCAGATTTGGAGTATTGATAGGAAGGAAGTGCATTTACCATAGTACTGATGCACTTCAAGATATCCATCTCGTAGTCCGCGTGCGTGATGACAGTCCTCTCAGGGACACGTCGGTGTAAATAAAGACTCATCATGTATTATATAAGCAGATTGTGGAGTCTGTATGCACAATTCAGATTAAAAATTTATTTCACTTTTGCTGAAAGTACATGGAAAATATATAATTATGAATTATTTTTAAGCGACCGACTGAGGGACAAGCCGAGTAAGAAGTCATCATGTATAAGCAGAGTGTGGAGTCTGTATGCACGATTCAATGGAAAAATATCTCAGCTCTTATAGAAATGCATGAAAATACATAATTTTTTATTATATTTTGAATAACTTGAGAACAGGCTTTGTTTTTAAAATAAATATATAGAATGGAGAATGGGTTTCAGGATTAAGTTTAGGTGGGAGATTTGTGTTGCTTGGCCTCGCCTTAAATGGCGTCTTCTTTATCAGCAGTTGTCTGGAATCTAAATTAATAGCGCATATGGGCAAGATGAATTAAAATTATGGACATTGTCAACATCTTTAATTGAAACATTCAGAGTGAAGCTTCCTAATATTCCAATAAAAGCCTTGATTCATCTGAAAAGTAGACAAACTCACTTTCAACATTCTATTAGTGAACATTCTATCATAGTAGTCTACTCTACATGAAAGAGGCTTGGTCAAACTTCAGTAACTGAATTTGAAGGTGGAAGGTTGAGTGAGAAGTTTGGAGGAGAAGAATTTAAAAGAAGAATATGCACCATATGTTGGTGATGGAAAACGTTTTTGTTTGAAAAAAAAACTTTAGCAAGACGTCACGTTGGTCCAATCACTCATTCCTTGTTTGAAATCTCGTTTTCATTAAATTTGTCGTGTTTTTTTAACGCGGATCTTACTCAGGGAATGATGAAAAGTACTCACATCAGTTGATGCAGCACTCATCTTCTCTACAAGAACCGATAAGGACAAACGAGATGAGGACTACAATGTTATTCTTTTGGCTGACAGGGAAAGTCCACGGAAACACTCGAGTCTTGATCGCAATGATGTCATAGAATTGCTGGAGGTGATTTATGAGTGGCAGACTTGCGTCATACCCTTGCAGCGCTCATATTCAAACATTGATAAGCACACAAGAACATGAAAAAGCACACAAAGAACATAATTGCACCACGTCTACGTGTCCAAAACTCAACTGGGTCATGCAGATGACATTCATGTACGAGAACTACAAGAAACGTGAGAAACACTTTTGCAGTAGTAGACACGTACGAGAACTGAGTAAACCAACATTCTTGTAGTATTTTCAATAATAACCACGAGAACAAAGGAAATTATGGGAGACATTTCTGCAGAAAGGTTTCCTACTCAACAAACAGACCATCTGTAGAAAGAAATCAAATTTACGATCATTTCTTGGCAGATTTGAATCTGAGACTTGTGAAGAAAAATATGCGATCACCAGTGCGATATTCAATCGAGACGCTCCCTACGACACAAAGCGTTGCCGTACTGCTGGTGTCTCAGCTGAGAAATTGAAAACGCAGGCTTTTTAGGGCAAGGTGAAAGATTGACGCATTTGGTGATCATGAAATCCTGTAGATCGGGAGATCCTCTTTCACTTTTCTGTAAATTTATTTCGGTAAAATAAACGAAATATGTATTCACACTAAGTACCAGAAATATGTCTTCACACTGATGGTTAGTATCGGCAGATAACAAATTTTGCAATGTAGAATATCAATGCAGGCCGTATGAATATTTTATGATAATGTGATAAAAAATATAAATTTCAGGAGACAATCTACGTTTTTAAATACGAGTCAGTTCATCATATGCTGAATAGAAGCTCATCCAATAAAGCATTGTCCAAGTAATCAAATATCTTAAAAATGCGCCTCATTTTACGAAATACGCGTTAAAAATTAACCGAACGAACGATAAAGGGAAAATATTCAAACATATGCAGGATTTTTAACGGTATCTACGTTGCTGTTTTACTACATATAGTTCAGCACATACTACTTTCATATTGGAGCAAAATTTATGTGTACTTGAATGAGAGTAATCCACACTCTGTGCACTTCTACTAATGCACATGTATTTTCAGCAGCATCTGTTTTTGCTTCAATACGCATCACATTTTACGACTTACTGCATCCTTATTAGAAGAATATTCATGTGTAAGATTTGCGCTTCTTTCGCTCTTCTACTAAATAATGTCACCACTAGCCGTAAGACGTTAGCTTTAAGATTTGAAAACCCAATTCCTTGTACTATGAATGTATACTGTAGTCTGTGATATATCGGAAAAAAGTTAATGTATTGCTATTTATTTACTAGCAGAAAGTTGAAGTTGGTTTGTTACCAGCAGGCGCACCTGCGAATAGATCGACTGCAGGGCCCCCATGTCTACCTAGCCTGTATCGTCAAGATGGACATAACACTGGAGCAGGCAAACATGCAGCAGCGACTTCAGTTCATTTCTGCGGAAGGAAATCTCGTTGCCATCTATCTTTCTGAGCTCGATAACAGTTTTAGAGAAAGATTATTCTGTGCAAGGCCGTAGATTACACTAGATTACTTCAATAGAATTTCATGGAAGGCTCATGAGAAATCTTTTCGCTATCAAGAAAAGGAGGCTCCAACCAGGGAGGCTCTTATCTCATCTCGAAGATTCGTACAGAACTGGAAAAGAACCAGGAAAAAACATGCAGTGTAAAACATGGATGGGATACGATGGTTTTATGTGCGATTTGGGGTATCTCAAAATTACCCGAAACAAAGTACACAGAAAATTAAGCTGGCATATTCTCGTTTTGTCATTATTTTTCCTAATCTCACGGTAAATACAACCTGTTTGATCATTCACTATCACGTTTATTAAAAATGCTCCTCGAATTGTTGTATTATTCTTCATAGAAGTCTGGCTGAGACACGAACTGACTGATTCACATCTATGGCTGGTCAGCGTCTCTAGTTCTGGAAGCGTCTTAACACCCTGAGAATTTCCCTCCCTTCTGCACACTGGTCATCACCACAGGAGGATCGTTTTTCCGTAACCATGTTCCTTATTTCTGTTGTACTGTAGCAGCGTTACTAGAATCTTCGTAATAGTTGAACACAATATGAGGCATTGCACCTTTTACACTAGAAGCCTATTTACAAAATGCCAGCTCGACACCACAACTCCTAAAACCGTAAATTGAGGAAACAAATTTCGACTCAAGTTTGATATTTCACATACCAGCACTTTTGTTTCAACGCCTGAACAATGTTGGAAGCCTCGCTTCTCTTAACTTTAACAACTTTACAAAGTGAAACATTTTTCACTGAGTGACTGCACGTAGGTTTTCTCTTCAGCTCATTTTATAGTCAAAGAAATCAGGCACGTCATCACAGACACCAGAATGTGGGTCACTACAGTTGTAAATACCTCGACTGATTTGAAGCTAAAAATCGTTTTAACTGGAGTCAAAAACACTGAAAAATAATTTTTTGTTATTTCCTAATCGCACCTGTCATTTTGAAACTTGCTGTCGCTGCTTGAAACAAATTTCTCTTTTTTTTAGAGGCACCCTGTGCCGCTGTCAGCGAACACCTTGAAGAGATGAAAAAAAATTACTTTTACTCCCATCCCCAGACAGTGAATTTCCAGTAAATAACAAAACGTTTAGCCCATGGCAGAGCAAGTTTGCCGCCCTGCAGGATCATTTGTTGAAGTTGCACCACCACATCTACATGGGCGTTTTTATCTGAAGGCGCTAAAGAGGTCGCTGTTCAGTCAGGCGATAAGACGGAACTCGTTCCATGTATGACGACTACAGAGTACATGATCAACCAGATAACATTCATTCATGCGTACACGAGATGACGCAACAAGTTGATACGGAAGCTAATGAAGTGATGTGTTGGATAACTCATTAGATTGTGGTCCGGCCATCTTTCAAAATGAATGAGATACATTTTGCAATACTGACTGATGGAACTATGCGTAAGTTTGCCGGACCCATTCAATAGGTAGATGTAAATCAAATAAATGAATGCAAAACGTATTTAACAAATATGCGAAAAAAATGGCACCTTGTTTTGGATATGAGTAAAATAATTGCATGTTTAACCTAATAAATATAGGAAAAAACTAGGCTAATCATTTTAGGCTATCATAAGTTGTTTTTAATTATTTTGCGCTCAGTGTGAAATTGTATGCTATCACTTAATTGAAATTAGTATCAGAAATGAAATTAAAATCTATCAAAATAGAATTTCCATCGACTCGTCTACTCAACTTCATGTATTTTATCATTTGAATTCGTATTTCTGCGCAGAAGGTAAAAATAAATCCCATCTCAAAAATTTCAGAAAAAATTATCCAGTAAAGTTTCTATAAACGGATCTCGGAAAATAAAACTGCTTTAGAACCCACAACACTCGACTAGCAAATAGAATACAAATACTTTAGTAATAGCAAAGAGAAAAACAATTATCTTGTTTCATTAGATTTCGTTCCTGAAGTAGCCACCAAGTGTGCGTTTGAGTGACAAACTTAGACTGTGCACGACTCTCTGGTCGGAAACAGTTGGTGCAAAGTCGGGAAAACATTCCAGCATTAACGCTCTGAAAAAAATCGATAAATTAATTTCACACCTTCGTTTCTTGTATATTTTTTAAAAGTATAATGTATGAGTTAAATTTGTCAACTTTTTTCTCTTTGCACCAACTCTTTCTGACCAACGTCAAAAGTTGTACGAGGATGCACCAAGCGTTTACACCAAAGGAAGTTTATTTAGTGGAAAGCAAGCGTTGATAAACCGACAATTACAATAGTAATAAATAGATTAATAACTGCTCGGTGATGTTTCCTGCAACTGTATCACGTGTGACTAATTCTCCAGGAATTTCTACACCACCTGTTGTTCTCACAGAGCTGGCAAACTTCGTAATATCTTCATAATACCACCCAAATTTATGAAAACTTATCCCATGAGCGGATGTTTTAGACCTCTATATCAATGATTACTACAATTTTGCAAGTTTTACTCTTAAAGAGTACGACACGCGCGCGCCACACGACACGCACGCGCTTGCTGCTGCAATGTTTTCTTCCTGCTTATCTACTCTTGATCATTACAAAGCTGGGCGGGATCACCTTAGAACATGCGACTCTCAACAAACGTCTTCTAGATGTCTAAATTGTTTTACTCAGCATCAAGAACGCTAAATTTGAAGCAACATTAGGAACTGATAACTTCATTAGGGCTTGCAAGGTTAAGAGGCTCCATTGCATTGGCTTCCCGACCCCGTGCGTCATGACTGAACGAGTTTGGCTTCCAGACAAACTTGGTGGTCTGGAAGAGGCGAGCCATGATCCTAGACGTATTGAGGCTTCCAGCCGCAGCGCACGACTCAGTCCTGCTGGAACTCACGTTAGTATCACGCGCCCGTCGCAGGATGCATGACCTGAGGACAGCCTTTCATCAGCTGCTTTCAACTCAGAGAAACTGGTAAAGAGGAGCGTTTGTGGTGAGCTGAAATTTCAAAGTGGCACGTACGGTGATCTTCTACAACGTAACTTTGTGCTTCACTCCAAGGAAAGAGATTAGGAAGTGACGAATTTTCTATAGGTTATGTTTCTAACAAATCAACAGGAAAGTTACTTCGTAGCAACATCATTAGGTTTATATTGTCCTTGTGTTAAGAAGTGTCCAACTGTTCAGGCAAATAATTATTGTGGGGATACCGTCAAGAGGAGGTGATTATCGAAAATAGAGAATCTATTTGAGAGGAAGAAGGTTAACTCTGTTATTCAACTGGAAAATTCCAGTTTTGCATTGGAAGACCACTATTGCGATCCCCAGAAATGAACTGTCCTCAAACCATAGTTTTACTTACATTTGAAAGAAAAAAAGCTCTTTTGATTTCTTTCTAAAGCTTGATAATATTAATTCCTTTTGGTGGCTGTTGAAGGTTTCAGTTAACCAATTTAATTACGAGGGATTTTCATTTATTCGTGAACGAAGAGAACTCTTTCTTAGCCCATGAGATGTACAGCATGTCCATTTTGCTCAGCTGTATGTATGGTGCAACGTGCTGAAGGCAGCAATGTTTTCTCGATTAAAATATGTATTAATTCTTAAAAAGTCATAATATGAGCTCGTTCAAGTTCATTTTGGATATCAATTCACTATTATTATATAATAAAAGTATTTTTTAATATTGTAGGTAAGTACATAGCATAAAAAGAAGGTGCCGACGTAGTAAATTCAGGATGACTGAACATTTCAGCTAAAATAGAATAATCTTAGAGTACCAAGAAACAAAAGCCCCGCAACGAATGGAGAAAAGATTAAATCCTAACATGCAAAACTGATCTTCACTAACATGACTGTCATGGTCATACGTTGGCCTTCAAATTCTGGATAGAACAATATGGAATTTCACTGATAATAACTGCAACGTAGAAGCAATGGGCTGGAAAGCTCATTCCGATCTTATTCGGTGACACATCGTGACCTAAGCCATGAAGTATTCAGATACCGGTTAAGAAAAACTTCAGTTAGCACAAGAAGTATTTAGGTTGGATTACGTAATATTTAGTGCAACTTAAGAATATCTTTTGTGTTGATTCAAGTGCTGCTAAATTTCGCGAAATGTAAGCACGAATGCTAGTGATTGGTTATGACAAAACATATCTAAATGAAATGATTCACCTATTTCAAAGATGAAACCCATAACGGGTTTCAAAGCAGTCGATGATTATAGGCATCGGCAACGCTAAAACTAAAACATTTTTAAATAATACGAAGATTATTGCTACGTAATGATACATGGAATTATATACATTATTACGGGATTATATTCACGGCTAATGCTAGTCCAACGTAAGATATGATTTCTTCATATTCGATTGCTATGAAATGACAGCTCGTTACGGAGCTTTGAAATAATCATAAACTCCACAAAACTCGCAACTAAGCTGAACTTTAGTCTAAAAATTGACCCACTTAATATAAAAGTGAGACATGTTCCTGATAATTGTGGTGGTTTTGCATTTAATTTGGACGGTTGGAAACCCTCAGTCACATCAAGTATACTGGGGTTCAAGAAAATAAACTTAGAAAACTCACACGTGAAAAATTATATCTATCTTCAATGTAAGAGATAATCGTATATACGTGCTAGAAAAATGAAACTACATTTTCAATCGTTCTTCATTTTTCAAGGCTTTTAGTAAGCAAGTTGTCAGAGATGAAAAATGAACTTTATTTCCAATAGAGTATACAGAACATATGCATTGGTTTTTAAATTCTTAATGTTAACATCTTTAGAGTAATGATGGTGCTTATCGATAAAATCTTAAGAGTCGCTCCTTCCCCTTCTACAGAGAGCATCTTTTGGTTTCTGTTTCAGAATTGCATCAGTCTGGCGATGAAGGCCTTCACCTGGGCAGCCTCACCTGTGTGGCGCAGGTGAAACGTCTGCCGGTTGGTCTCACTTCTCATGACTTGCATCAAAGAAGTTTCGTCTGACGCAACATGGCGTCAGCATCGAAGTTTTATTGCAGCTTTTTTGTCTCGCTGCAAGACCAGCACGCGCCCGTTAGCTGTTATCGTTGAACCTACTTTCGAAGGGAAATATTCGCTAGATTAACTGTTCTTCAGTATTTGCGCTGCATAACTTTGACAAGAAAACGAGTAAATGTTCATTAATTTCAACGCAACTAACGCTATATTCGTTTGATTACAAAAAATACCGACACAATTCTCAGTCACTAGCTTCATATTTGTTTCTGTAATGCAGAACGGTATGCACTAAGAACTAACCTGGAAAATAACATCATACGAGGAATTTTAAGCTGGGACTAATATAAAATTAATCTAACCATACAAATGTGTTCAAATTTTACGGACGTTTTTAGTTTTCATAAAATTCCTTAATAAATCATTATACATGGAACTTTTATCAACAATATGTATTAGAACCAAGAATAGATGTATTAATACCCATTGCTCAAATTGCTTACTTCAGAGTACAAGATAACTTATTTGTTTCACACCTTTTTGAAAGGCAAACAAGGAAGTTATGATGCCGTACCCTGTATTACTTAGCAAAAAGAATAAATTTACGATGTTATCAATCTTAGAGTCAATTAATTATTTTCCTGTTCCTGTTACATAAAGAGAAATAATCGCTAGTTTCAGTAAATATATCATCTTAAAATCAGAGCTCGACAGACCTGCATAATTATCAGACAATTTTTTACACTACAAGAATTTTGATTATTGGGGCATTACCGTTCTTATAGACTTTCATGATATTCATGAATCATGCTGGAAACAGTCTATAAAATAGAATAAATGTTGTAATTTATTAAGGTAGTTAATAGCTACGTTTGTACTACTTTTCTGAATAACGACATCTATTCAATCCCACTTGGCAAGAAGTGTTTTTTATCATTTGTTTCATGGCATGTGTCAAGATCACAACGAAGCAACATGTACTTTAGGCCACACAACTACACTTTGTGGGCCCGGGGACCAGCCCTGAAATTTTGTGGGCCAGGGGACCAGCCCTGAAATTTTGTGGGCCAGGGGACCAGCCCTGAAATTTTGTGGGCCAGGGGACCAGCCCTGAAATTTTGTGGGCCAGAGGACCAGCCCTGAAATTTTGTGGGCCAGAGGACCAGCCCTGAAATTTTGTGGGCCAGGGGACCAGCCCTGCGTACACTGGACTCCAGCATAAAGTTCAGCAGTCATCACTGCATGATGAAGAGCAGCAGCGCTACTGCTTGCTACTTTCCAGTCTAAACGTATTAACAAATTAATTTTAATTTCTGTCCAATTGAAACTATATAATCTTTACAATTTATGTGAATAAATGTTAGTTCATGTTAACCTAGTGAAGAAGTAAGCCACACAGCTACGCATTCAAATGCGTACACGAGCGGCTCTGCAGGCATTGTATGAGTCTGCTTGAAACCCAGTGGAGTGTTGACCGTCTTCTTGGTAAGGAGTTGATAAACAATTCAATTGTGACTAAGGCAGTCAAAAAATACGTTTGTCTTTTTTTAGTTTTATAATTAGTCCATTTCACACCTCCGGCTGGCATTAGGATCATAAGTAGAAACATGTTTATTATACTAGGAATTCAAGATTAACTCAGGAAAATATCATAGTACTGGTTTT
Organism: Trinorchestia longiramus; assembly: GCA_006783055.1. Classification (NCBI taxonomy): domain Eukaryota; kingdom Metazoa; phylum Arthropoda; class Malacostraca; order Amphipoda; family Talitridae; genus Trinorchestia; species Trinorchestia longiramus. The sequence continues at coordinate 59,876 of VCRD01002330.1, read as the reverse complement.
ATACAGTTTAACTTTCCAAGGCTTTATGCTGCCGTCGGAGTAAGACTTCGTTGTGAGATCAAGAAGAGATTTAAAGCCGACAGAGAAAGCGCTGTTGTGTGAATTTGTTCCATTCGTAAAGTTTCCGTGATCATTTAACTCTTTGGATCCGAATAGTACCTCTTGCTACTGTCGTGTTCACAGAGCATAAAGTTAACTTTAGTTCACTGTGAACACTAGAGTTAGTAGTACTACTAGGATGTACAGTCAGTCACTCTACCTTCTGACCTGAGGCTTCATGGACTAGTTTTCGAAGCTCCAAATATACAAGACATACGAGAAGAAGAACTAGAGGGTTAAACATGAGTTTCGTGATGAAGCATAAATTTAACGTTGAAATGCTGCCCGGAAACTTGTACAATAATAATTATTCGTTTGTTATTACGTCTTCGATAAATTTCGACGTATGGTTCGAAACACAGAAATTTAACGAAATTTAAAAACACAGGAAATTTCACAAGTCATCTAGGAATTGTAAATTCAACTATTTGTTACAATACTAATAATCTTTGCTTTAAAATGAAGCTTCATGAAAAGAAGATAATGTAGCTTCAATTATGAGAATTTGATGACCTTAGAGGCTTCATTCGACGAGTACAAAATAACGAAGATTTTATCCGAAAACTCCCAAAAATTTTGTACGCATGCCAGATCTATTTTAAGCACATTCAGAAACTGAAAACTTGGCTACTTATTAAACATTCTTTTTCATTTTTGTAGGTGCGAAAAAAAGCTCCTGGATTGCATAAGCCTCCAAACTTTTAAAATGGTTACTGAAAAACACAAACCTTTTTTAGTCAAACTGAACAAATCCCAAATATGTTGTATTTTAAAGTACGTAAACTAGTGGTCAATAACTTTTTAAAGGTAATTAGCTTTTAGAACTTATTTTCAGAGAGTTTTCTGGAGACTCTGTGTTAACAGAACACTGTAACGAGTTATTGTCTCGAAATCGAGAACTTTGTCAAACAATTCTTTTATTTAAGGTAGCATTTATGTTTAGATTTGAGGTATAGTCTGTTTTTGTACTTAAATTAGTGTTTTTTATACTTGAGGGTGCGTCTACTTTGGTATGTGAGGTAGCGTTTACTTTTGAATTAAAAATAACGTTAACTTTCATATTCGATGCTGTGTTTACTTCCATACTTTCATATTTGAGATAGAGTTTATTTTTGTATTGTGTCTTGAATAGAAGACGTACAGTACACGCTTATAGTATCCCAGACTCATCACACGAGAATGAATCTTAAAAGAATCTTAAAAGACTCAATCACTGAACAAAACATCATTCAGTTTCAGGAAGATGAAAGAGAGGTTCTAACGGAAGCTCTTTCGTCCGACCATTATGAAAAGCGCTTCAGTAGACATTCTAAAATCTCAAACGCCCAAATTAGAAAATTTATTCTTAGAAATTCGACGTTACAAAAGAGAGTTTATCATACATTGAAAATGAAGCAGTAGTCGTAAGTATTCACAAGACTCTAAATCAAGCCACGTCAAAGGTCTTTTGTAGCATTTCCCGAAACTGAACTCATTGATAAGAGTGAAGAAATAACAAATGCTTCCCATTCAGTTTTTATTTCCTAAGTTCTGTGATTTAAAGGTTATGAAAAATGCTTAGATCTTACATCAAACACGCAAGCATTAAAAATGCCTCGTGAAAATAATTATAGGCATTTAAATTGCATGCTGATCATAATTAGATTGGGGATCAATTTTATACGAATAGATTGACGATCACAATCAAATGGGAGTAGATTGGTAATCATCATTAAATGAGAAGTTCAGTGATCATGTTTATATGAGAGTAGATTGGCAATCAGAATTATGTACGAGTACATTGGTAATCATCAATAAATGAGAGTAGGTTGGTAATCATCATTTTATGAGAGTAGGTTGGAGAATATAATTCATAAATGTGAGTTGGTTTGCGACTTTCAAAAATACGTCCAAACACCGAGGGGGAAATTCGCTTCAACGTACATGCATCATGCAGATTCAACGTACATGAATCATACACATTCAACATATGTGCATCATGCACATTCAACAAAATACACATTTATGCAAAGCCAAAGCACAACAAAATAAAGTGAAGTTTTGACAATTTTGCGTAGAAATGTATGTGCTGAAAATACGTTCACTCGCAATTCTTTTCCAAGTAACTACTACAAGCATTCCTGAGACGCTTTAAGCATGAATGTCTACCAAAACACATACACTTCAAAAACAAATTTCACCTCTGACGGGCGACAACACTTAGAATTACAGCATTCCGTGGGCTCCTAAACGACTGCACTGCACTAGTTCATTTTCTGCACCATCATAACGATGACATCAAATGTTTGGAAACTAGAAGCAAACATTTCTGGGTCCAGGAAAATAGAAGGGTGATGAATGAGCAAGCAGTTGATCATTCATGTCTCTCTCATGTCATTGTTAACTCTCAGTACGCTGCATCAGACGAAGCAACACGCAACACCCATGGAAAGAGGGACAACTTAAAGAATAGAATGAGGCTATAGGAACGGACCTTTTGGCCCATTCTTGGGTCGGATAATTACTTCGATAATTATTCGGTTGTTTACCCAAGTCCCATGCCGTATTTCTAGCAGCGTCAACCATGTTGGCAGCGAGATTCGAACCCGGGTCTTTCCGCTCGCAAGCAGATTCGCTCACCAGTCGACCAAGCTGGTGGTTAAAGAGAGCTTCTTATCTCTAGTTACGCTACGACCCAAGTAGGGGGGGGAAATTTAATGTTTTTTTCCAACGTGCTGTAGAAAAACGTTGAATAAGGTTTCCTCAACGTGCTACACCTAAAGAAAAACGTTCGATGTGGAGATTTGCTCAACATGCTACACTTGTAGAAAAATAGCAGAAAGTAATGGGCATCATAATATTCAATCTAAACACATCATGTGTACTAACGATAGTGTAATTTTTTTAAAATTACAATACATTAAAATTTCCCATCAAAAAAAAGTATAGTGACTTCAGAAACTTGAGATTAACATTGAATAATTTTACACAATTTAACAATGAACTAACGAACACTACGTATAGACTGTGTGTTCAGAGTTGTAGCATGTCAGTATTAAAGGGGAAATAAAGGCCGTTACAAAGGCTCCAGCCAAACACTGGCCCTCAAATCCAAGTCTAAGTCTAAATCTAAGTCGAAGTCAGATGGTGAACAAAATTCAAAGACTTCCTAGCTTGAATCACATGATTTCTTGTTGAACTCTCTCAACATTTGAGAAATTTAGCGATTTTCGAGCCATTCGAGTCACCCTCCGATCATAATGGCACATGACATGCTACTCTTTTTTGTGTATTTGCATTGCAATCATAGTTACAGGGGTGCGCAATTGACCCCTTTGTTACAGAAAGTTTCTGAGTTTCGAAACGTCCACGAAAAAAAAATTGAATCGTTTATCAAAGAGTGTCCCATGAAGTTCTACGCGGACTCCAGTATCTATTTTTAAAACTTGATGAAAAATGAGCGCCGCGTTACCTGAGATGTCATTGGCTAGCGCTCCAGGTGGCTGCAAGTCGTGGGAGTGTAGGTCACTGAGCGTATATAAGACCAGGCCGGAGGTTCTCCTCAGCAGTTTAGTTGGTAAGCGTTCCAGCGCAACATGACAGGTGTTCCGCGACGAGCATCATCTGTGTGATCGCGCTACCTCATGACCTCGGAGTGAAGATTATTTTGCCAACGTTGCTTAATGACATCAATATCAACGCTAGAGTCTAACAGAAGGAACAGTTTACTATAAGGAGGAAGCGGTGCGAGTGACGTTTTAATCGCCAAAGAGCCATTAACAACAATAACAGTGTTTGGTGAGCAGCAGTGTAAGATCTTGTGTAATGCCTGAAGTGTTCATAGCGTTCGTGACACTGTCGTGCGTGTTGTTACGGAGCCTGGACGCTGCATCAGTAACACCTGTTAGGGCAGTGGGCGATGGCGTCAGTCCTCACAGAGTCCGCTCTGTCTTGAAGGCTTTACTGGCTCTCAACGACGGCGAGTTGCAGTCACTCATGACGGGTGAGGATCCAAAATCCGTGGCTCACAGACTAACTCCAGAGACTGAGCTCTTTTTGGAAGGTGCCCACAGAAAACTCAAGAAGTTAAGGAAATCTTTCTCAGCCCTGGAAAGCATCCCCGGCGACATGAACGTCGCTCGTAGACGGAAGTCGAAGAGAAGGAGCAAGCAACACCGCAATACGGACAGCCTACTTGGCGCTATATCTCAACTTTCTGATCACGTCCTAAGTAAAAACAGAAACAGTTTGGATGATGCAACTGAAAATTTCGGACTAAAATCCAGAAATCATGAGAAGAAATCTATAAATGAAAATAAACTTTATCTAAAGCAGCAGCATGAGAAGTGCAAGTTCCACGGTTTCCATCCGGAGTTCTGGTTTAGGCCTCGAGGTCAGTAAAAATAAAATTATATTAACCTATATACATATATATGATTAAATATAAGCTATTTATACTACATTTCACCCTCAGACGACTAGTGTAAATTGGGCAATCATGTTAATCTTACCACCAGACAGCTAGAGCAAATTGGGCAATCATGTTAATCTTACCACCAGACAGCTAGAGCAAATTGGGCAATTATCATTCTAAATTGAAATGCAAACAATAACGATTCTAAAAAAAGTTTAAGAAAGCTAGAATAGAAATGATGTGTAATCGGCACCGGTGAAATTAGAGACAAAGGAAATTTAACACTAAGAATACGCACACAAATATAATAATAATTTAGCTTTAGTTAACTATTGCATTCCCTGACACAAAACTCATTACCAGTGATAATACAAGCACTGTGTGGTGTGTTACTCATCACAAGAGTGACAGGCAACACGCACTGTGTGGTGTGTTACTCATCACAAGAGTGACAGGCAACACGCACTGTGTGGTGTGTTACTCATCACAAGAGTGACAGGCAACACGCACTGT
>VCRD01002330.1:3160-43762 GCA_006783055.1 Trinorchestia longiramus | reverse complement strand
CCATGTGCTGCACTGCATGTTGCCATGTGTTGCCATGTGAAATACACACTGCATGTTGCCATGTGCTGCACTGCACGTTGCCATGTGTTGCCATGTGAAATGCACACTGCATGTTGCCATGTGTTGCCATGTGAAATGCACACTGCATGTTGCCATGTGTTGCCATGTGAAATGCACACTGCATGTTGCCATGTGAAATGCACACTGCATGTTGCCATGTGCTGTCCACGCTGACACGTCCCTCTAAGTCAGAGATGTAGTCGTCCTTAAGAGTTATGCAGCAGCAAGGTAGTCCCAGTTACATCACTTCTTAGCTTCTCCGGGAGCAGTACAATAGAAGTACTAAGCCTTTAAGTTTCTACTACGAGGATCTAATGGGAAACTCGCTAGTAAACACAGAGAATAGCTAATCGTACAGATGATGTTTACTTCTAGTAAGCAACAAAGAACTGTTGCTTATCGTACAGACTTCTTTTATCTCACTATGCGATTACGGATATAATACTAACGATGTTTATTTAAATACCTTGCCTTCAATCCGTAGTACTGCCCTATAATCTACGGCGCGATTAAACAAACAACAAAGATGCCAATTCAAATGCCTCATCTTAAATCCACAACACATGCTCAAACCCTGTTCAAAATAAACCATTTCAAATGTCCCATCTCAATGAAAAAAAATACTATCAAATCCCTAATGGTAGTGGAACATTGTTAACACCTTGTATTAAATCTGCAACACAAAATCATATCCCAGACGCAGATCAACCATTGCTAACAAACGACCGTTGTATAAAAAATGTCCACCGGGCTGACGTGATTAACCAGTTGTTCTGTCCATCATGTCAATGCATTCATAACATAATGTCATATTGTCCGTCATGTCACTGCATCCATAACACAATGTCATATTGTCCGTCATGTCACTGCATCCATAACACAATGTCATATTCCTGATGAAAACGATCTTCTGTGCAGAATGTCCTCCAGCGGCAGACGGGACTGCTCAATTGTTCTGTCCGTCTCCAGACGAAGACGGAGACTGGGCCTGCATTGACCAAGACGCGCTGTGTGACGATATACCTGACTGCCCTAATACAGAAGACGAGATGCCTTCTTCCTGTCTCTTCTATACTCCTGTGAGTCCAGTGCATTACTTCCTATTTACTGCAGTCTATGCACTATAATGCCTCCTCACATTAGGAATCCAATGCCTTTGAAGTTTTCGATGCTCGATCGTATTTGAAATGAAATAAATGTAAATACTATTTAAAGGCACTGAATACGTTAACATCACGGGAAGATAGTTTTGTTTCAGTTTGTATTTATTACACGCATGGAATTTTTAACCTCGAGTGGGATGGACTACTCATACAAAAGAATTTCAAACACACCAATATTATGAACATTAATTAAGTCGCAACGATGTTGGTGTAATAATAATAATTGACATCCTTATCAGACGATAACGGTATTTTCAGCTGATAATGAATCAATGACGTAATGTCGTATTGCACAAGAGACTGCGATGCAGGAGGCAGACTTATCAACTTTTATCTTAGGTACGCATAGTACTAACAATTTTTTATATTTGATCCACAAATAATCAATTAAATACACAGTAAAGACAAATCAAACTCCATAGGTCGAATTTAGGGCAAAATGCTATTTATTCTTCCAAATTTTACGCAGAAATTCAAACGTAAGCGAATATCAAAAATGAATTTAGAAGTTTTCATTTTCTTCAACTTCCTCTTGCACGGCAACACAGAAATTTATGAACTTTTGCGTGTAATCCATCGTTTGAGTGAAGCAAGCAGCGCTACGTAACGTGTCTCTTGCGTGTACGCACCGCCGCAACACCAAATCTCAGTTCCTCTTCTTCTAAACTTCTTGAGGATCCACAGAAAATATTTCTTAAGTCATCTCAACCATCTATAATGATACTTGGAGCCGTCTATAGCCTTCACATTATGTCCCGACACTTGTTCTTCTTAAAGTCTTTACAAAAATGTGAAAGCCAGCACGACCATCTCTTCTCATACGTGTGGTCATCCAAATGTTTTAGCCTTGCAAAAACAGCTTTCTTTTTTAGATATTTTAAGTTGTGTGCAAGGTTTTGCCTTTTTTACAGAATCCTTTTAAAACTAAAAACATGTTCTTGTTCGTCTGTACTCGAGCGCACTCACATCACGAAATGCCTTTACTTTCCAAACAAATGATATTTTTCTGTGCCTGAAGATACAATGTTCAAATTTGAAATCCTTTTGAACAAGAATTAGTTAAAATAATTAATAATGCAACGATCATTTCTACAACGCGTAGTATTCCAACGAAATTAAATAAAATTGCAATTAGCGCTGACTAAAATACTAATTATACGTTAAAAGTGGTAAATATACGAATCACGGATTAAATAATGTTTTTCCAAAAAACATGGAATATAGATTATTTCGAATAAAATTAATATTATAGCATATAGAGCATTCCCTCCGTCAACAATTTACATCGAATACACCCCAAAATTACTTCACATCGATCGAAGACAGCGTATCAAGAAATTTTCTACTTTCCAATTGTACCAATTTAAGATAAAGTAGGAGTGCCCATATCTTGTTATGCATCTGCGTTTCATATAAAACTCAAAAATATACAAAAACTAAGAGTTGCTAATAACTTCTCCAAAATTGTTACTTCTGTCATAAATATATAATTACACTTTTTAAACTTGTTCATTTGTCACTTGCAGATGCGTGACCAGCTGGAGGACATCTTCTTCATCCTGAGTCACATACAGTACCAGTGAGAGCTCCAACCACAGCTCCTGTAAATAAATGTCCCTAGACTATAAGTGTCTCGTGATGCTCTCAATGATCTCAGGAAGCAGTCGGCATGCAAGAAAAACAGAAACTTTTCAAAAAATTATCTCTTCTGCAGTGAATTACTTCCAACAGACGCCTACGGCCTCGCACATTTACAATTTTTTTCAACAGAAAATTTCAAAAGGAACCACTGCCCACTGGATCCATTTTGAAACCAGCTTTTGGACTGGAAACTAAAATTTTCTATCAAGTCAACAAGTAATTTCTGCACCGTACGATAATTACATCGCTCATGGTCATCGATTGTTAAATATTTTCTGATGCAGAGACAGCCGAGCTCAGCGATGGCGCGAGAGCAAAGCTAGTCAATTCCTTCAGAGTAAAAACATAACGATGATTATCTCGAATAACACAATAAAGTGCGCACTTGCACACTGAAATAAGACGACTCAAGATGTAGAGTTTTATGAAATGAGTTGTGAAATCGTTGTTAATTTCGGGGAAGCAGAACGTCGTGTTTATGGGAAGTCTACCCATGCCATCGCTTCCCCGGTCAACGTTTTGGAAAAGCAAGATATACTTCATACGCAATAACTAAATATTAATATAACATAGATATCGTAAGGTAAACACCTTTGGAAAGAGGTCTGCTTCAGGATCGATGCAGAACAACTGTAATGCAAGGACTGATATGCATCAGAAAAACAAGAATAAATGTTGACATCGCCGCCTAAGAAACTTGTCACAAGCGGCATCATCGTTAGACAAAGAATCTTTCCAGGACGACAATCCTGTTCAAGGATTGATCTGCATCAGAAAATTATTTTAGGACTACGTTACTGTATGAAGGCAAAATCTCTCTTGAAGATTGACTTCACAATGCGGCTGCTCGTATCAAAGATTAGAGCCGTTGTACGCTGCAAAGGAAATCTGTGAAGATCAACTATACCTCAGAAAGATTTCTTTCAGCCCAAGTACAGTGAGGCTCAACCAAATATCAGGAGAATCTTCGTATACAGCTATATTTAAGGTTACAAGTAACTAAAGACCCCTTTATCGGCGATGACCATTTCAATAAAGAAAACGCAATGTGTATATAGATTCAAATATTAGATAAGTATCCGTTCAGGCTTCATTGCTTAATATTAGACGTAGAAGAATTAATTGTGTTTGCAAACACCTTTTTTGCCTTGTTGTTTAGCTCTTGTAGTAAGTTTTGTAATTAGTTACATAATTTATTCTTTTGCAGTAAGGAATGATTATATTAGTTTCATTTTATTCGCCATTTCGAAGACAAACTCTTTTTATAAAATCAGTTTTTGTTACATCGTACTTTCAAGTTAGTTAACTGAAGGGCGAGATCAAAATAAGGAATAAGAATCTCGTTCGTTTAATTACTTCATTTCGCTACTGCCATAGCTTAAAGTTTCTCATTTTAAATCGGATTATTATCCCGCAATAATTTTGTTGTCGTTGAAAATAAATTGAACGAGCAGCACCTTCATTTTTATTCCCTGACAGTGACGTAAACAAGTGAAAGTCTGAAGACAAAAAGTTACAAAAAACCTTTCCGAGACGCTCCTTGCGTGACCAGTAAACGAACAAACAAACATTGTTACTGATATAGTATATGGTACATTTATTTACATCGTTTTTTTCATTCTCAATGTTATCACAAAATTAATGATGGAGCTCTCTCCCATTGACTTTCCGTCATTCTGAAGTGCAACTTGACGTAGAGACTCGCAAGGGGGCTAGTTGAGCTTTTTAGTTTTACGACACAGGCACGAGTTGCTCACCACCTGACCACGCTGGCAGTACTGATGTTTCGTATGATACATCACTGCAATTGGGAAAGTTGCACAATGTACGATTTCCTTAAAGAAGCAAGAATCAAAGCAAACTTGAAAATAAACAAGTAAGTTATTGACTCTTTTCATTGCAAAGCGTGATATTTTACCTCATGAATCGAGTTCACAAACCAAGTATGACGACATTTACCAAATTTTGCTTCGAGGGAAATACGTTTCACCTCAAGCTAGATGGGATCAGCGCAAGTACACTAGATAACTAGATTAAATAGGTCTCAACCTCAATTGCTCTCTGTCAATTCTAGTGATTTACATATCAAGACATGTTCTACCTCAAGCGCCCCTACAACTGTGGCTACAAACCTACACCTTGAATGCTGAAGCACCATGGCGGTAGCTATAAAAGAAACCAAAGACCTACATCAGAACTCAAATCTTTTTTAACTTTTTCATTATTTTTACCTGACCTATGCTTTGAATCCTCAAGCATTACGGTAGGGTGCCAAATTAACCAAAAAGCTGCATCAAACTCGCTTCCTCTTCACCTTTATTCAATACCAACACACATATTATGAACACTAACGTATTTCCAGATCTTCATCTGCCCCATCAACTTCCGCGCACCTCTTGAGCCTCTCAAATATTTCACTTCAACTCATTTTCACCCAGACTCCACTTTCATTCTCTTCACGTGTTGCTGCCACTCACCTTTTATGAAATTCTCTTCTATTCGCTGTCTCGCATTACGCAAATAACAGAAACCACAAAAATGTTTTCCGAAACCTGATATTAGTATTTAGTATTGACATATACGATTACCATTCAAGTGAGACGATCTCTTCGTGAATGAACAGACAATATTTTCCTATATTCATAGCATAGTTCCAGTTAAAGCTCAAGCAAAATCTCACCAGTTAACCTCAAAACCACATGAAAAAGTTGCACCCCAAGGGCGTACAGTTTCAGCATCTTCATTCGTTTAGTCCTTCATATCTGCCTGAAGAGGCAGGTAACCATCCACCAAACGAAACAGCCCCATGAGATGAAAAAACGAAGAAACTCGAGTATTAAGTCGACACATCGTTAATCCCACGCGTGAAAAGCGATTTCAAGGAAATCCGCCTAACCGTAAATCGGTCACAGTTGAGTTTTTGAGTGTTATTGCTTGCTCAAGAGACGACTATTAATACACCTGAATAACGCTGTATCCTCTAAGCATCTTGATGAGATCAGACACTACCATTTCACCCTTGAATTTCAGGGATCTTACAAGGCAAAAGATCGTCGACAGCAAATCCCAGACATACGTCCAGCTATAAAAAAAACTCTCCTCCGTAGAGACGGGAAAGAAATCAAGAAGGGAAATGAAACATTTTTTACAATGACTAGGAATATGTTTACTTCTTAACTAATAATCCGATGTAATTAACTGATACAACATAACTTGGGGTCACTTGAATGTAACAGACGCAGATTTTCTTTCCCCATAATCCGATGTGGTTCGTTGCAAAAAAATGATGACGCAAGTAGACTATAACACACAATTTTTGACACTCGTAATCCTTTGGTGCTTGTTGCAAAATTCCATTGAAGTAGAAACATAATACGGAAATTATTATTATATTCCTGGTTTCACCACTGCAGCCACAACAAAAGCGACCTCAGCAGTGATGTACAGCATGAAGGGGCAGTCACTCAAGTTTTAGGGTCATGTAACATTGAGGAAATGGGAGTATCAAAGTTTCATTTAATTGAATTTCGTTGTTTGATTGTTGATTTCATTGTTAGAATGAATTAAAAACTAGTGTTTACTTTTTTAACACGGAAATTTTAAAGAAAGACTCCGGTGACGCCATAACACAGCTCGAGGAAATCGGAATATTCTGCTGACTTTCAAATACAGGCTGCAGTAACATAACTATCTTTCTTCAAAGCGCTTTGCCTTAAAAAAAATTATTTTGGCTCATCATGTATGTGAAGTCGGGAACAAGTCTGCAGTCCCTCCATGTACAAATGAGATTCTTTAATACCAACACACCACAAGAGCTTCACTACCAACACACCATAAGAGCTTCAATACCAACACACCATAAGAGCTTCAATAGCAACACACCATAAGAGCTTCAATAGCAACACACCATAAGAGCTTCAATAGCAACACACCATAAGAGCTTCAATAGCAACACACCATAAGAGCTTCAATAGCAACACACCATAAGAGCTTCAATAGCAACACACCATAAGAGCTTCATTTCGAATGGTTCTTGAAAAAACTCCGCTCGTCAGTAAATGAATTGAATTTCAAGAAATTAAAAGATAACTGATAAAAAGCCCTCGTGAACCTGAAGGTTATACGCTTCAGATTTAATATACAACAGCAACCAAATTCTCACAACAATGGAAGTGAAACAAAAAATTCAGGACTGAAGTGAGGCTGAATTAGACTCGCAGAAAGTTAGTTAAGACTGCGTGCTGAGACCATCCCCTGTGCTGCGGTTCCAGTCCGGACTTATTCAACGGAATCTTCAAATTGGAACTTTTTCAATTTCAACATCGAAATTCATTATTTTTTAACTGCAGAGTTTCTTCCAATTTTGTGTCATGTTTGAGTCCGGACTCACTTGAGTGAACATTCAAACTCGGAAAATGTTTAATTTGCAAATCAAAACTCATCGTACTTTCTATAACTGCAGCGTTGCTTTCGAAGCAAGCGCACAAATAATACATGGTGGTTTTTCCTTAAGCTCTATTTATTTCTAATACTTAAATTAATGCAAAAGCATGAACAAAAAAAACATCGCCATTTTTAGAAAAGTAAATGGCTTGTTTCAACTTATTCGTGACGTCGTACAACAGACATTTCATTATTAATATAATCGTTTTCCTAAAAAATCGTATTTGTACGTATAAAACATTCGCATCCGCGAATATAGCGGAATAAACTCAAATAAACGGCAAGCCTCTCGTTTCAGCTTTAAATGATTTGTATTATAACGCCCTTCCGAGGTTAGTTCTCCGAAATTTTAATGCCGTCCATGTCACTGAACTTTACCATATAAATTTATTCATTTTTCTCCTTTGGCCGCTACAGAAGAGCAATGCAACGCGGCTGCGGTGTGCATAGCTGGAATAAGAGCCCTGTACTGCCACTCACCTTCATAAGCTTCTGCTGACAGTAGTCTGAAGAACCTGTCTTCATTTGTGCCCATAATGAAATCTTAATTGAAATTAGAATCGTTAAAGACACGTGGAAGCAGATTTCTCAATAAAGTAAGACGCTACACAACAACTTCAAGACGAGGTAAATTGAAATCAATCTACAAAAAGCATTTCTTTTTGATACATAGATATCAAAATGTTTTCCACACACTGACCACACAAGGTCAAACGTGCAACATTATACACAAAAATAAACATTTCCATTACTTACACAGAAGATTAGATCTCTCTTCTTGTTCAAAATAAAATCATTAGAGTGCAGGTTTCATTGGGGGTTTGTATCAGTCTACAAGACTGATACATGTAGACTCTACATGAATGACAGAATTAGACACTACATACAAAGAAGCAACACAGAGGCCCTGTAGGTTACAAGATGCGGATCTGCGAACTGTTGTTTTCCAAAATCAAAATTATTTCCGAAAGTAAAATTCCACTGTTTACCAAGTTAAAATTTTTGTAGTTTCGTAGTTAAGCCTTAAGGAAAACATTCATTCCCAGAAGCACTCATTGAAAAGCAAGCAATTACTTTTTCAAATAAAAACAGTGATATTTCAAAGTACCAGTTTCAGAGCCAAGTCCAACATTAATTTTGATCCTTATCAGTTGTACCCAAACACCGTCCACAAACTACCTCCTATTTGTCAACTGAATACTTTACTACACCATAAAAATCAGGTTAGTCCGTAATATCTCTCCCTGTTTCCTGAATCAAAAGACAGGCGAGGGTCAGAGAGACGCTAGGCAAAACCTACTTGCCTACTCGGTCACGGTGGTGTGTAGGAGCAGAGTGATGGGGCAGTGGTCAGAACCCATGACGGAACTGCGGATGAGGCTGTCACAAAGCTGTTCCTTGAAGCGCTCTGATACAATGAAGTAATCCAGACGCCTGTTTTAATAAGAGAGAACGCTCGTTACGTTCATGAAAATCTTCATCACAGAATTCAAAGAAAGTTCAACATGCAATGAATTTGAACATGTCAATGTAACTGAGAGCAAAAATGACTCTTCAGAGCAGTTTACTCAACAGCGAAATTCAGTGATGCCAGGGATGCTAGACAGCTTCTATCACAAGGATTTTCCTTCAAGCCTTTACACATTTCATTAAATACAATAAAAATAGCAAAAATATTATGACGTCAAATCACAAAACACAAACAATAATAGAGCATATATTTGTTCGAAGAGATTTACTGAAGTATCCCCCCTCCTATCGCATAGTTGAAGACATACACCAGAGAGTTATTGCAATCCACAGAGCTTTTGATTCAACAGAAACTCGGAACAGAAAAATTGGTAGATGTATCACCATCCGCCACTGATCACGTCGGTCCACAGCAAATGTAGATACACTCACCATCCGATATTCTTGGCTCTACAATGCATCATGTAGGTCCAGAAGGTGTAGGCACCAGTTTTGTCAGGGTAGAAGTGGCGGAAGCTATCTACAAAACCCGCACTAAGAAGCGTAGAGAAACTGTCTCGTTCTTCTTTGGTGAAACCTGCATTCTTGCGGTTGATTTTAGGATTCGTCAAATCTGAAATTCAATAGAGATGCTAGAATTTTTTCCCCGATTGGTCGACCAAAGTACAAATTTCCTTTCATAAAAGTGAATGAACTAGGGCATTTGTGGAGCCAACATATGTACAAATGTGCAATTATCCAACAACACATTTCTACACAAAAAAGTCGCAGTAACAACGACAGTGGAGGTATAATGTTATTCTCTGAAGTTATATTATGACACAATTATACAGCTGGATCCATTCCTACAACTCGCATATTACTTGGAGACGTATACACCTTGGTTCTTATGATTCATTTACCACCTTCCTCTGACTTTAATGGCCAACAAAATATACTCATACCACACAGATAATTAATCCAATCAAGATGTGTGAACAGAAGCAAGGCATGAACAAATGTTGAAAGTCATACACTTCAATGAAGACCACACGCGTAGGTGAAGGTGAAAGTTGATCATTTTAATCGTCACTGGTTTCAATTTTATCCCTGCTTTGAAAACATAATTTACATTGAATAATCTAGGCACCCTCCCAGTGGAGGAACGATTGCTGCAAAACAGTTCCATTTATTAACAGTAACACCTGCATTGTTTGTATTTCTAGGTAAGTTAGGTCTTACCAATGTTAGTCTTTTAAATCTTAGGTCTTACCAGTTAGGCTTTTAAATCTTAGGTCTTACCAGTTAGGCTTTTAAATCTTAGGTCTTACCAGTTAGGCTTTTAAATCTTAGGTCTTACCAGTTTGGCTTTTAAATCTTAGGTCTTACCAGTTTGGCTTTTAAATTCTAGGTCTTATCAGATAGACTTTTAAATCTTAGGTCTTACCAGTTAGGCTTTTAAATCTTAGGTCTTACCAGTTAGACTTTTAAATCTTAGGTCTTGCCAGTTAGGCTTTTAAATCTTAGGTCTTACCAGTTAGACTTTTAAATCTTAGGTCTTACCAGTTAGGCTTTTAAATCTTAGGTCTTACCAGTTAGGCTTTTAAATCTTAGGTCTTACCAGTTAGACTTTTAAATCTTAGGTCTTACCAGTTTGGCTTTTAAATCTTAGGTCTTGCCAGTTAGACTTTTAAATCTTAGGTCTTGCTAGTTTGTTGTCTAGAAATTGCTATGTCTTACCAATTTCCTGGTATGCAACGTTGAGGTCGCCGCACATAATGACAGGTTTTTTCTCATCCAACGCCTTGAGATGCTTCAAGAGAATGGGATCCCACTGCATGCGCTTGTCTAGGGTCACTAACCCCCTTCCTGCATTCGGAACATCTGGAAACCAAAAATTAGCATGTGAACACTGAAAACACTCATACTCAACATAAAACACAAATTTTGATTTTTTTATATTTTACTATACTTTATTTCAAATCAAAAGATCAACAAATCAGATTTGAAATGGAATCACAAATTCAACGAGAAATAAAGCAGATGTTCCATTTAAACATGGAAAAATATACAGTATTTGAATAGAAAGAATTGCTACATACGAATTAGTTACTTTGAAGTGACAATGAGCATATTACTTTACTATTTTAAGAGAAACTTACATGTACTGACGAGATAAAAGTTTTCAAACTCCATGGTAATTGAACGACCTTCTTTGTCAGACTCCTCATCACCAATGCCATACGTCACTGAGAGAGGCTCCACCTTGCAGTATGTTGCCACTCCAGCATAGCCTTCTTTTTCAGCTGAAGGAAAATCAAACTTCAAAGATTATTCAAGTTAGAGGCCCACCACAACAGGCATTTTAGTATTAATGTCAAAAACAAAGTTAAAAAGAAACCTAAAAACAATTATTTGAGTTGCATACATTAACGAAAGCAAAATAAGAGGAAGGCCAAAGGTAAAATGAGGAAATCCAGAGGCAAAAAAAAGAAAGGTCATATGCATTCAACTGAAACATGGCATTGCTTGGGAAATACCATGGATATATAGGTTTATCAATTCCAATACAAAAGAATTACATAAACACAGGACTTGAGAATATTTACTATAAATACAAAAGGACATAAATTCGGAAATGGTTCAATATCAGAAATTACCTACTACCAAATTAAACAATTATGCTATTGAAAATACAAGTGCAGCAAAAACTTCAAAATCAAAAGATTGAATTCTCAAGTACATGTACCTCATAACATCACTAAAACTTCTTAAAAAAAACAAGGAACTTACCAGATGAAAAATAAGATTTATAACCAGGAATTTTTGCAGCATCTGGAATCTTTCCCTGAGAGCATTTGGTTTCCTGGAGACACAGAACATCAGGGTCCTCTTTGGTCACAATTGACAAGCCATCTTTCTGGAGGGCAAAATAAAACCCTTGGTAAGTGTAACTGAAGCAGAGACCAAGCAAAACACAACTGTGGAATGCAAAAAAAATTGAAATGAAGTCAAAATCGAAATGATTTCAACAACCTCAAGTAATAAGAAAAAGGGTACATAGAACAGAAGGGTTTAATAAATAACAAAGGCACAATATCTTACTGTTAAAGCTCACACTATCAATCTTTACCAGTTTACTTTGACATATCCTGACAAGTCTACTTGAAATATCCTGACAAGTCTACTTGACATATCCTGACAAGTCTACTTGACATATCCTTACAAGTCTACTTGACATATCCTTACAAGTCTACTTAACATATCCTTACAAGTCTACTTGACATATCCTGACAAGTCTACTTGACATATCCTGACAAGTCTACTGGACATATCCTTAAAATTTACCTTCAACAAATCATGCCTAGTTTATACTGTAAGATCCACTCCACATTATTGAAATAAACCAACACAAGTTTTATTAGGCACATTGACACTAATATTGTGAAGAAAATCCTACTACATATTTCAAAAGATTTAGTTCACTTGCAAAACTTCTCAACTTTTATTAATCTCATACTAACAACCTCACAAGCTATTGCATGGAAATGAAAAAGGAACTCACTTCTAGCCAAGCTCTGATGCCATTCACATTCCAGGATACGATTTTGAAGTTCCACTTCTGGCCGAGGCTGTTGGTTGCATCAGAATCAAATGATTCGGTTGATGCAGGAGGTGTGGTTGTTTCATTGTTCCTGGCTGATGTCTTTCTTCTCTTGCTTTCTGGCTGAGATGCAGCTGTGCCTGAGGCACTAGCTTTCTGTAAAACACAATGGTATTAGGCATAACTTATGACATTTTATATTCTGATAAATTTTTATTAACATCATAAATGAAATGATGTACATGAATGCAGGATGCAGCAAAATGACATTTTTAGATTTAATAAAAGTGCAATTGTAGGTTGTTAACTATTGCCATTTAGTACTACTTACAACCAGTTAGATCACTACTGTTTACATCAACTATGTATTATAAAGAACTTCTTATTAATTGTAAAAATACTGAGATGCTTTATATGTTTTATATAACATCTAAAATTTATATCATATATTGAATAAGAGTATATTTTTTGGCAATTCATGTGACTGTTTTCTTGAACTTTTTAGATTGAAAGAGTATACATCAGTTCTTTCTTTCTTAAAAAATTATTTGGGCCTTATAGGATTATGTATCTTTATTGTGTAGGTACATTCAATTTTAGTTCAAGTTATGAAGTTACTTAGTCGAGTCCAGACATATTTACTGTTAGTATAAGAATAACATTAAACACTCTAATCATGCAATACTCAAGTAATCGAAATTCAAAAAACACCGTTAGCTTCCTCTTTAAAAATATATATCATCTATGACTAACCATTAAACCTACTATATGATACAAGAAATTATCCAAAGTTGGCATACAAACTCGTAATTTCATTTCTGTACAATTTAGTTCCTAACGTATGTATCAATGCAAGTGATGTCCTGATAATATACATAGTAATCATTGAAGATTTTATTCGTCAACAATTAATTTACCACGGAAATTACCGTGCATTTCTGCCTTAATCAAGACATTTAACGTAACGCCACTTGTTCGTCTTGGGTAATAAATTACTAGAAAAGTACTTACAATGCCACGCTTTGCCATGATAACAGCAAAGCTACGTAAATTTCTCGTTACAAACACACTGAATAAGCACTGGTTAGTAGCTAGCCTTCAACATCGATCCAGGAGCTGGAGGACGCGGAGTAGGTTCAAACAGTCCCACGAATATTTTGTTACCCGAGAACTACTTCTACCGCAATACATTGATTACCCTAAAAATAAAAGGTGTCTGTATAGTTGTAGAAAATAGAAATAATGTTTTAATGCGTGTAATAGTTTACGTACAATAATGCATTATATCATACAACTATTTCTCATACTCAAAATATTAAATGTCTCCAATTCTATTATATGTTTCATTGCAGAGGCTCAACTAAGCAAACTAGCTCTACTGTGATTATTCTCTTAAAACAAGAAATAATGGCATACTCGACGGAATACAACAGTGATCATTGCACCAGCAACGTCGAAGTCAAGTAATTACCTTCCACTTCACAAAATATAAATGAAGACCATGAGACGGGTGTTATGATACCTGTTCAAATACATATTATATGGATGAACATTATTTCGTTTATTAAATGAAGATTATCTAGAGGATGTTTTGTTATGAAATATGCAAAAATCTGTTTTTATGATGTTTTCGTATTTTTTCAGCCAATATTTAGACATAGAGAGCACTCAGCTTCTGATGTCCCTGTTCCGCGATTACGCAAAGCGTTATGAACGCATCAGCTCCGGAGATCCAATAAAAGTGAAACAAGAAGAAGAAGAAGAAGGAAGGAATTGTCTAAGTCTAAGTCTAAGTCTGTCTGGTATTCTCATGTTCATCTTTCATACACAGTATGTTTTGAATTCAGAGTAATATCGTCTGAGTTTCACTTTTTCTTTTCTTCAGTGGGATGTGTCAGTCGTGTGTTAAGACTACGAATCCAGACAGGGTGAGTTTATTGATTCTTTGAATTTAGTAAAAAAATATTGTTACAGACTTGTTAGTGAGCTGATACACCTGTAATCGAATGTACAGTACAGTAGACATCATATTGATGATGAAAAAAACTGACTATGAAGAACTTAATTTTATATTTTTAATATAATGTTCCTAATGTTATTTTTCAATCTGGTGAAAGATATTTTTTTAGCTATGTATAAAAATGTGTTATGATAAATCTACAGTATTAATACAAAATTAGTTAGGAATGGAATTCATCTATATAATGATTTATTTGAGTGATGACAAAAACTGTTATTGAATGTTTTTCAAGTGTTGGGATCAAACCTTTTAATTAGTAATGATGCAAAGGAATTGAATATTATAGTATTATGTTAAGTATATAGTACAGGGTGTGGCAACTTAAATTCCTTTTTTAAATTAACTTCCTTTAAAAAAAAGAAAGTTAGGTTGCTGTATCCTGTGCTTAGATTGCATATGAATTCAGAAACATGGAGGGAAAAAATATTCAACTATGGCATAAGTGCATGTAATAAAGAAATTTTTTAACATTATTTACTCAGCTATGAAAGGTAAAATTACAATTGGTACACGACACTTTAAATATACAGTAGAATTCCTTTAAACCAGCACTTGCTGGCCAAGCTTTATATATTTATTCATTATGTTTTTCTTCTTTAACTGCTTTAAGCAATTTATATTGTTTTCCTTTTATTTCTACCATTTTTATGAATTGTTTGTGGTTACTTGGATGATATTAACTGGCAGCTGCAAAGTCCCATGGGTGCTGGTGAAAAAAACTTCTACTGTACTGCAGTATATCATTTGGAGCTCAAGAATGGACTAGACTCAAGCTTTCATATAAGCTAGTATATTTGAATGTGCTATAGGTCTCCTAATAAATGATTCTAACAAAAGTGTTGCCTAGTATTAGCATTGTTGTAAAAAGAAGGCCAGTTATGGGATCATGAGAGATGAAGGTCCATGTCAGATCATTGATGATATAGTGGAGCATTGATACATAAACTAGACTTGCAGCATTGAAGCTTGATCCCTTTTAGTTCACAAGACACTGCTAACCTATAGTTTTAATACCTAAGAAGCTGTGTTATTTTACTTCTGCCTTGTCTTGATGTTATCCATTGTCTCATGCTTATACTTTACCAAAAATATCCAAAATGTAAGGCGAGAGATTTGGCTTGAATAAAATAGCAGTGTGTTGACCCTCAAGTCATGAGACAGCTTGTTAACTTGTGAATGTTTACTCTGAAATAGTTTGTTTACCCATGAGGTGGATGGGCTATCCAAGAGACATGGTTTACCCTTGAAACTTATTAACACATGAGACAACTGTTTGCCTACAACACAACTTGCTTGCTCATGAGTACTGCTTGAATTTTATCCCTCTAAAGAAAATTTGATTGCTAAAGTTAGTAAAATCCTGTATTATTTTTGTATTAATAAACTTTAAAACAAAGGTTTCCAAACAGGAAAAGATTGAAAGGCTTTAAAGTTTTATAATAAAATATAAAAGAAGATTTGAGGATCTGAATTGGTTTTTTACTTGGAAACTTGTATAGAGGCTAGTTTTGATGCCATGCAAGGGGCAATGTATAGGGGTATCCTCAGACCAATTGGTCCCTAAGGTTAAGTTTAAGCTGTATGAAAATGTTGAAGAAATATTTTTCACAATTGTTTTGTTAGCATAGAGAAATACATGGTTTCACTGCAGGACTACAGCATTTCTATGATCTAATGATTACATGTGTGTTATTGAGAGTGTTTGTTTCAAGGTAACATTAACTTTGTTATTATTTCAGGGTAACTTGTGTCTGGAGTCTGGTGCATACCTACTGAACCTTGCTGGATGTCACGGTTGTGGTCGCAAGGACACCATCGTTGCTCAAGATAGAGCTGAGAATTTAGCCAATGATGACCATCAAGAAATAAGTTACATTCATTATAAACGTGAGTGTTGATATTCTCTTAAAGAAATAATGAAAACATTGAAGAAATAAGCATGAAGCTTTAAGGGGGCATCTTAGTGAAAATGGTAAAAATTTTCAATTTTTGGTTTTTGAGTTGTGATTCTTATGATGGCAAAAAAGGGGCATGATCGCTTTTAGATAGTAATTTTCTCTTTCCAAAATTCGATTTACTTTCGTTCTGGCATGAAAACTGTAAGAGGAGATCGATTTGGTTCGAAAATGCAAAAAATACTTTATTTACCCCTGAAATCGCCATTATTTCGAAAAAATGAGAAAAAGTACAGGAGTAAAATGTGTTCTAAATCCAATTTATTATGTTCGTTTAATAATTTATTCTCAAAGTTTGTTAAAATTTAATACTGATTAGATAGCAAATTACTTTTTTTGAAGCAAAATTCATGCATGATTTTTTTGTAAATCATTGGGAAATGATGCTGCATCAGAAATTTGTACTATTTTAGGGCATAAAACTGAGAGGAGTTGCTACCTAACAAGACCTCCACTCACTCTTTGAAATTCTAAGAGCAAGAATTAGTATTGGTTGATATGATTGTTGCTGGTTTGAATGAAGGGCTAAGAATCGACATTTTGATAGATCCTGAAATTAACTGGCCAAATTAGAGTGAATCAAATCAATATTTTAAATTAATTAAAAGAAATATGTATTCATTCTGCATTGAATGCTGATTTAGTGCACTGCTAGTGGATATTGGAGGCAGATAATGCTGCAGTCTTGGAAGCTTTGTAACCAATGATTAGTCCCGTAAAAGTAATAATGGTGGAACAATACTGGTGTATTTTTCCTTCATTCCTTCAATAATACACATACTTCATGCTTTTAACATGTTTCTTATTTATAATATCTTATTGCTTACTTCATACTTCAAAAATGTTTCGTATCTAAAGTGTATGATGCGTATTATACTTTAAAGATGTTATTTATTTAAAATATATTACATACTTGATATATCGAAAATGTTTCTTATCTAAAATATATTACATACTTGATGTATCGAAAATGTTTCTTATCTAAAATATTTTACGTCCTTGAATAACGAAGATGTTTCTTATCTAAAATATATTACGTCCTTGAATAACGAAGATGTTTCTTATCTAAAATATATTACGTCCTTGAATAACGAAGATGTTTCTTATCTAAAATATATTACGTCCTTGAATAACGAAGATGTTTCTTATCTAAAATATCATATTACTTCCTGTCATAAAGGTATACCCTCAACAGCTGTGTAGGAGCAAATACAAGGCGTGTTCTACTTTGCCTCAGATGTGTGCAGTGCTTGTGGCCACATAGTCGCCCTGCATAAACACCTCTTCTGGATTGAAGACGGCTACCAGAACTATGAGATGAATTGCTTGCTCTGTGGTGACGCTCTGGATGAGAGGTCTTGTTTACCTGACGACCCCAGGAAGCAAGTTACTCTTTATTGAACAACCTTCACCAGCTATCAGTCTGACTCAAAACCCTGTAGGCATAACGTGTGTGAGGACGAGTAATTAGATGCTAGAACTAAAAATATGTAGTCTGTTTGTGTGTCTAACCAGGTATCTGCTCACATCGTTATTTCTTTTAGTGTTTGTAAGGCGAGAAATTCCAGATTGTGTAAAGAATTGAAGTTTTGTATAAAGCAGCTTAATTTTTTATGTAGTGCTTAGTGATTGTGCTAGTTAATGTCAGTAGTGTTCTGGGGTAAGCAAGATGGTAGGTGTCCGTAAACTCCGCTGTATATTACTAACTACCCTTCTTACTTCTCTAACTTTTCTCATCCGGCAATTGTATTGGAGTCGATTATTACCCACGGTGTCTGCCCCGTTTAGCCAGCCAGTTGATAGTCCAATTCAAAGCCTAGATAATTTCCAAGATGAATCCGACACTGAAAAATTACCTTCACTAGTAGCTGTCATTCGAGAATTTGAGTCGTTTGACAACGATGTTGTTGAAACAGCAGCGTCTGTACTACGTGTGTGTGGCACGTGTGGTGTTGCCGTGGTGAGTGATGAGCCTGTATATCCGCCTCTGCTGCTGACCAAGCAAGTTCTGCACTTCATCTTGAGTCCAGGTCTTTCACGTAAGGTACCTGACGTTGCTGGGTCTATACGTCAGTACAAATACATCCTGCTGCTGCCTGACAGCACGAGACTGTCATCCACGGAGCAGTTGCTGGATATGGTGAGGGTGCTAGAGTCTGGAGACACTGCAGTCGTAGCTGCACGCATTGGAAGCAAGAACGTTAACTGCCAGCAGCTCACTTTGAACGTCCTAGGGTGGGAGCTCCATGTTGGTGCCATACCTGACAGCGAAGCTTGCGACAGTGTTGATGGGAAAGCTGCTTTCCTCTTGAGAACAAGAAGGTTTTTAGAATTAACGCTTCCTTGGGGTCGTCCACTCAGCTTGAGTTTGGGAATTCAAGGAGCGCTAAGAGGTTGGAAAATTCATGTTGCCAAAGGCATGTTATTAGGTGAAGGAAGGGAGCTCCTGGCTGTAGAAAATTTACAGTGGAAACACGACACTGCTAATGACGAACGAATTAAAAGCCTGTATGCTAGTTTAGGAATCAAAAAAGTTATTAGCTCTAGTCAGAAAGTGGAGTGGTATGGGTGTAGTAGACAGAGTCCTAGGTGCTTCCCAGCAGTTGTAAATGACACGCCTTCTTATTTGTACGAACGGAGGTGGACGCCTCCGTGTTGTCTGGAAGGATTACGAGCCACTGCGAGGCACGTCTTTTTGACTTTGAAAAGCTGCAGGGCGCGTTGGTGGTTAGAGGGAGGATCTCTGTTGGGGGCTGTTCGTGCAGGAGACATCATACCTTGGGACTACAATGTTGACATTGGCATTTACGCGCACGACATAGACAGATGTCCGCAGCTGAAAGCCTCGCGCTGGCAAACTTTGGAAGATGCAGAGGGGTATGTGTGGCAGCGTGGCACTGGGTTCTATCAAGTTCATTACAGCACTGCTAACCATTTGTGTGTTGACATCTTTGCCTTCACTCCGCGCGATGGAACCATGGTTCGTGCTGAGCCCTGGAATACTGCTCACAGACAGGACGTCGATTTTCCTGAACATTTTCTGAGGCCTTTTTCTGCTATCCAGTTCGCCGGTGTGCAGGCATCTGCCCCTAACAATGTTAGAGATTTCCTTGAGTACAAGTTCGGTGTTGGAGTTGTTGAAAATCCACAGTATCCCAATCCTGATCTCTTATCTAGTTTTAACATATCGATGCCATCTGGTTCTTGATTTGGCGGTGACTTGAATGAGTTAGAAGCTCAGTAATCGATTTCGAGTGAAAATATATTTTGCTGATTAAATTCAGTTTTTCAGGTGCTATGTAAAGTTGTACTTGGTGGACTATGAATGTAACTAATTATCGCCTGGTACTATTGCACCCAGTAGTATTGGTTAAGTCGATTGTAATTTAAATGTGAAACCTACTTAGTTTTACGAGTTGGGTTGCACAAAAGATTTTGCTTGTAGACTAAATTCTTGCCGGCCTTCCATTTTTTTCAGCAATTAGGTGCCAAATTTTTTAAAAATTTGTTCGTTGTACCATTGAAATTTATTCGTTTGTGCTTGTCTTGATTGTAGCACCCAAAGCCCGAGTCTCAAGAGTTATGTCTGATTTCTTTAGTTAGCGTTGCAAAAATTACGGTCCCGCATTTTCCTCTTCGTTTTTTCGTGGGATATACGAAATTGAATATCGGGAAGATTTAGTATCATCTAATGCGGTTGGATGTTCTAGGGTGTGCAGCTACTTAGCATCAATATTCCATTGAATTATTTTTGGCCTGAGTCTCTGTTCACTTGACTGTTCGGAAGTTGACGTGAAGACTTGACTCATGAGAAAATTATTCATTTTTGTGTTTGTGTTCAGATTCAGAACAAGTTATGTTAGATAACATAAGATTACGCCAGGTTATTTGATATAAGTTGCTTAATGTCAAGTTACCTAACACAAATTTACTTAACGCAATGTTACATTGTCTAATGTAAGGCTACGTTATTCTTTGTTAAAGGTTAAGATGAGGCTGGTACCATGACTGACCTCATGAGACCAGTTGTATTAAGATGTTTGTGATGTGCTGTTGGTATGAGTTCCTTAACTGCTCTGTCGGTACCAAGGAATTACGAATTGTAAGATGCCAGATGAGGCTAGTATGAAACTCGTATCTGTATTTCTTTGTTGACCTCTAATTTACGATGGCATGTGGTCTCATGCTCTGACTTCCTTTAGGCATAAATTTATTCCTTGTATTGCCACGTGTTCTGGCATCTGATGCCCATGGTGCTCTGCAACCAACATTAAGACGTGACCTACACCACAAAATAATTGTTCTGAAGCACAAGGGTGCTTGTTGGTTTGAAATCGCAAGAGATTTAGTTCTGTAGTGGAGAATTAATTACAAACAGAAGTGCGAATTTCTTAGTAATTGAAAATGCAGCTTCTGTGCGATGTTATGGCATGTGATGCTATCGTTAGTACGCTTGTAGCGTCATGTTTTATTTTCTCTCACGCTTCTCTTGTAGTTTCTAAAAAATTGCCGTACAATTTCAAGATTTTGTAGTTGATGAAAATGTATGTTTCAGCTCATACAACTTTGTACGTGAAAGTTAAATGCGACTTCTATAACCTTCATTGGTCATAATTTCCTATTACAAACATGAGGTATTCATTAGCTGAATTTAAACTCGTTTAGCTGGCTCAATGTTCGTAACAAATAAGCTGTTGTGGTGTAATTGACAGGAAGTTATCTTGTCCTAGTCTTATTCCAAACTTTTGTTTAATTTGTTCGTGTATCGTTTGTGTGCCAAAAGTTATAGTTAGACTTGCAACTAATGGTGATGGCGGCGATGGTCATAGTTGCATCTCGAGTAGCTTCGATTTATAGTTTCAAGATCCTTTTATTATGTTGTTATATTAAACATTATACGAAATAGTTCTCATTTATTTTGTATTATTGTCCCCTGGAGTCTTAGATCAATACAACTCAAACCCTCGAGTAAATGAGCTAGATTCCTTCATGAGATATTGTTTATGAGGGAAGAGATCATGTGTTTGGGCGACTAAGCTCTTCCTTTGTCTTAAAGCACACATATTGTTTCTATTCTTCCCCCAGAATCGTGCTGTCCTTCGTTGTAACGTCAGCTACTAACTAGAACTATACAGTCCATGACGCTCCAAATTTGACGAGTGATAAAGCTCCCACTCGCCTGCCATTTATCAAGTATTTATTCAAAAGTTATTCTTTCAATTCCTCCTCCTATGACAATTTTATTAGATTGACATAAATTGTCATCATTCTGTCAACAAGGAAAGTGGAACCTCCACTTTTGTTGCCGTGTGATATGAAGCCGGCAGTTTCATGTGACGTATACGAGTGCAGACAGATAACTCCGGCCGAGACTCGATAGTCGTTGATAAGAAACCGTGTACAAATATTTAGAACACAAGGCATGGGAACTCTCCCGCTTTTTCCCCAATGAAATCGTGTAATATTTTTCTCTTCTGAAGAAACTCGAGGGAATCCGTAACAGCGCTCGCTGAATCGGATACTTGATTTCGTGCGCTATTTTTCTGCATGGGCCTCAGGTTCTATTGCCAAAAAAGTTCAAGGTTTTAGTACGTGAAGCAAAGAGGCTGGTTTGCTGACACTCTGAAGGTTGTGTGCAGAAAACGAAACTCTGACAGCAACGACCTCCTGGCGTGTGTTGGCATCGTAGTGGTTGTGACGAGGACGGCACTTCTGTGACTATGACAAGAATTATGGGATTTGTAAATACAGCGCGCCTTGCAAAAAATGAAAATTTAGGATTTTTTCATGTATTTTACAAATTTCATTTAACATGTTTTTCCCTTTTGGAATGAACTAAAAATATGACTTTAATTTTCTGATTAATTTTTCTTGAATTCCAAGACGGTAGTTATAAAATTTTAATGCGAGGTTAAAAGGTTGAAAATTGTAGGGATCAAATATCCTATTTTTTATTTGTGCAACAGCATGTAGAATGAAGAGTGAATGAAATTAAGTGACCAAATATTCCCGTACTGTACGCTGCATGACTTCAATATCTCCAGCTCTCGCGATTTGAATTAGCAGTTTTATGAAAACTATTACGAAAACAGTGACTGTGTAAGCATTGCGCTATGGAAAAGTACATCTTATGCACTGCACTGTGTGATGTGTTTTCTTCAGCACAGTTTCATTGTCATCTACCGTGCAATAACAATGTACGAATAGTATTTATTAAGCATTCAAAATGAAATGCAATGTGCAGAATCAAACTGAGCTGTCTATCATATAAACGAACCATCGAAATTAAATATATTTGTACTCCACCATCGTACGACGTGCACGCAGGGCTGACATGCATCACTAGTCAAAGAAGTTAGCAACTTGACAGTGCGCAGAACATTAGTTTACTACCTCACCTCTAAGTTTTTCTCGATGTTTTTATACAAATAAACAACAAAACCCTATACTACCAGAACGTAATGAAGCACAAAAATATGTAATAGCTTTTGGCTTTAAATTTTATACAAGGTATTAAAGCTACGCGTTCCTACAACTAATTGTTGGTTCACAAACGCTAGGGGTAAATTTGGGAAAAAAGTTCGAATGTGGTCGGTCAGCAAGCATTACTCCGAATGAAGCAGTATGACTATTCTATTGAGTAAAATTTTAGATGAAATAATGTTAGTAAATATCGTAACCTCTTGTAAATGTAAATTTTCAACCCGTATAAAATTTTCGATATGCCAGGCAGTCCAAGTTTTATTTTTGAGTAGTACTCCTGACATTAAATTATCGTGTTGGAATATTTCCTGCAGCGATGTTTTTCAAGTCCATGACTTGACAATGCAATACAATAAACGAGATCAGAACTAGTGGAAAAAGTATTCAAATGTGTGGGTTAAATTTAATGTGAAAACATCTAATAACATTTGTTCAGTAAAGTTGAAATCAACATAATCGGTTTCAGAGGCTTGATTTGAATTTGATGCAGATTTCCAATTGTAGTCTATGGGCGAAAAATAAAATTTAAAATCCGTTGTTAATGATGATAACACCTACTAAGGTACCATTGTATTCATATGTTAAGGATACTGAGGCTTGTATGCACATTTAAGTTTACACAACTAGTGGTTCGTTGTTGCAAGGGAAAGTTTTCACAGCCAACAGACCGTCAGCGCGTGGGACACGTGTGACCAAGATATGTATATCTCTAGATAAATATAGCTTACAGCTGTTCACCTCCTCAAGACTTATTTATAAAGAACCAAACTTTCCTTTGTATTTTGTCTTCCTCGGGAAGTAACATTAGAATATGGACCGACGTATCATTCTATTGCTGTTTTGCTGTGTAGTTGCATGGGCTCAACAGCCTGGGACGAACAACGAGGAACAACACCTTCCTCTACCCATACAGATCTGCGATGCATCAGGGTGCGTCACAGAGGACACCTTTGTGGTGCTCGACGCTGACGGACGATACATTTACGATGCTACAGACCCGTCAAGACCGTGCCTGAGCGACTTTGGTTGGGACAGCGAGCTTTGTCCTGATGGTGTAACTTGTGCTCAAAATTGCGCTGTTGATGGTTTCACAGTTGATGATTATCAAAACATATTTGGTCTCACCACGTCAGGAAACTTAATTCGTCTAAACTACTTGACGGAAAGCGCATACACACAGATTGGATCAAGGAGCTACTTGGTCACATCGGAAGAAAAGTATCGGATGTTCAATCTCAAGAACAGGGAATTTACCGTTGACATAGATACTTCGAACCTAGAATGTGGCATGAACGGAGGACTTTACTTCTCAGAAATGCCAGAGGACGGAGGAACTTCTGCCTATCCTACAAACCAGGCTGGAGCCAAGTATGGTACAGGTTACTGTGATGGTCAATGTTTTCACTGGATTAGGTACAGCGGCGGACAAGTGAATATCCAAGGCAACACAGACTACGGCGTCTGTTGTATCGAAATGGATATCTGGGAGTCAAATAAGTGAGTAGTTTTTAATGATTAGTTTTGCTAGGCTGATAACGAAGTTCATAGCGTAAAGGTAAAAAAATAACGTGAACTATTATGGGTTTCGTAAATTTTATTCAGAATTAATTTTCAAGGCTTCGAAACCTTGAAGCAAATAATGAAATTTAATTTTACAAGAACTTTTAGAAAAATCATTTTGTGCTCAAGGCTTCAACTGGCTTTTAAAAGGCTGTTGACATTGAGTATATTTTTCTACTCTTTTAAGTTTTAGAGATACAATTTTATTTGCCATTTTCCCTGACATTAAATTTATTTGTTTTTAATCACTGAGCAAATACTTTTATTATTGTCATTATTCATGATATAATTTCGCTCTATTTAGATTCTACTGATGAAGTTTTTGACTCGAAACGCTGTTATTTTAATGTGATCGTTATGATAGTGATTCTTCTCTTCATCCTTAGAATTTTGATTTCCAGCAAACACTCTTACTTTTCATTACCAGCAAACAGCTCTACTTTTCATTAGGTGTAAAGTTATCCTAGGTACTGATTAAGGTCGTTTTATATACGATATTTTTTATCAAGCGGTTGTATGGATCAAAAGTTTTGTGCTATGGTGGCTTATGTAAGTGGCTTGCAGTTCGAACATGTCGTTCAACTTAGGCTCGTACGAGTCGATTTCGCTTTCACAAGTCCGTTACGCGTCATTATATCAGTTACGCTTCATTATATCAGTTACGCTTCATTATATCAGTTACGCTTCATTATATCAGTTACGCTGCATTACATCAGTTACGCTTCATTACATCAGTTACGCTTCATTACATCAGTTACGCTTCATTACATCAGTTACGCTTCATTACATCAGTTACGCTTCATTACATCAGTTATGCTTCATTACATCAGTTACGCTTCATTACATCAGTTACGCTTCATTATATCAGTTACGCTTCATTACATCAGTTACGCTTCATTATATCAGTTACACTTCATTACATCAGTTACGCTTCATTACATCAGTTCCGCTTCATTATATCAGTTACGCTTCATTACATCAGTTACGCTTCATTACATCAGTTACGCTTCATTACATCAGTTATGCTTCATTACATCAGTTACGCTTCATTACATCAGTTACGCTTCATTATATCAGTTACGCTTCATTACATCAGTTACGCTTCATTATATCAGTTACACTTCATTACATCAGTTACGCTTCATTACATCAGTTACGCTTCATTATATCAGTTACGCTTCATTAAATCAGTTATTCCCATCAGGATCATATAGATTTACTGCACCAAGGGCAACATTTATCGCCACCTGTCGTTCAGTAAAATGTCTCTTGTTTAGTAAGGGAAGTGTTTGGTGTATCATTAATGAACTGAACTAATTTGTGACAACTATTACAGATGGTCAGCAACGTACACTCCTCATTGCTGCTCCATCACTGGATACTATCTCTGTAATGGTCTAGAGTGTGGAGATGGTGAAGACTATCACGATGGTGTATGTGACAAGGTTGGATGTGAGTTCGGCAGCAACCGAGTCAACGATCGCTATTTCTTTGGTGCAAATGATACTTATGTCGTTGACTCACGCCAGCCCTTCACGATCGTAACGCAATTCATCACTTCTGATGGGACTGACACTGGTGATCTCGTTGAAATACGTCGGTTCTACGTGCAGGATGGCATCGTAATCGACAACGCTGTATCCAACTGGGAGGGTATGGACTCATTCGATTCTATCTCAGACGACTACTGCAGTCAATCCAGAAATCTCTTTGGCGAAGTCAACGATTTTGCGGACGTTGGAGGGCTGAAAGTTATGGGGGATGCTTTTGACAGAGGCATGGTGCTTGTTTTCACCCTCTGGGACGATTATGACACCCACATGGCTTGGCTGGACAGCCTCGAACCTGCTAATGGGGATCCCAGTACACCTGGGGTCTACCGAGGGCCTTGTTCCCTAGACAGCGGGGATCCCAATGAACTTCACCAGAATTACCCTGACGCGTACATAACGTTCTCTAACGTCAAGGTTGGCCCAATTGGCACAACAGTGCAGGCTCTTAGCAACGGTCAACAATAATTGAAACAGCTAAAAAAGGATAAAATATACTATTATTTCTTCTGTTTTTTTTTATTAAAATTTGACCTTTGATAATGATAAACACAACACGAAGAGTGTTGTTGATAATACTACAGGGTGTCTCAAAAAAATGTACTCACACTTCGAATGACGAGAGATCCTTTATTTATGAACATACAGTGAAATAGAATAGAACATCGAATACAGAATACAAATGTGATTAAAGAATCATGTTCGCAAAGGTTCGAACCTCACACATGCAACACAAAGAAGACAGCATGTTAGCAACGGCTGAAGGGTGAGTACATTTTTTTGAGACACCCTGTATTCTGGACTGGACATTTGAACGCTCATGAAGTATCAGGTTGGGGCAAAAGTAAAGATAGATTTTAAGATTTAGGTAAAAATATGAATAACTCAACGAATATGAAAGTTTTATAAATGTATATAATCTCCATTTATTTGAATGACTTCGTTCCATCTGCCAAGTAGCTAATACATGCCATGTTTGTAAAATTCTCTAATTTTTGAAGCAAAATACGAAGTCAAATCATTTTTAATTTTTTATTTCGTACTTAACCTAAGACCATTCAAATAGTATTATAGTCCTCGGAACAAATGGTAATCAGAAGGTGCAAGGTCAGAAGAATAAGGAGAATAAGGCAGTTTTTCTCAACCAAGCTCTTCCAAGAGGTTTTTGGCAAATCAACCTGCGTAAGGGCGAGTATTGTCTTGATGATAGATAACGCCATTTCTGTTGACCCAGGGTAGACGCTTTTAGATCAAAATCACTTTTAGTCGCCGAAGTTGCTGACAATATAGCTCATCATAATTTTTTTAGTTATTGTCTTACAGTTTATGCTGAATTATTCCTCCAAACTCCCACTAAACACTCAACATGATCTCTTGGATGAAGTCCTGCTTTCGGTTGTTAAAATAGCTTATCTGCTCGGCTGGTCCAACAACGACGTATTTTAATATTATGGTAAAGGATCTATTTCTTATCTCAGATAACAATCATATAAAAAATAATGCTTGCATTTATCTTGAAAGCAATGATTGACAACAGGCAATTTGTTATTGACAGTTGTCTGGAGTCACCTCATGAGGGACCCATTTTCCAGCCACTGAAACCTTTCCAATGAGCTTCAACTCGCGTAGTTGTATGGACTATGTTCAATTGTCGTGCTAGCTCTAGAGATACTAGTTAACTGTTCTGAAAAAAGTCCGTTCAAAATTTTGGGATCAAGTTTTTTGGGACGACCTTTTATTTGGATATTCTTCCAGAGTGAAATCCCCATTTTATAAACCAGAAAACCATTTCCTGCAAGTCCTTTCACTCACTGCATTACCCACGTGAACATTTCCGATAGATCTAATTGCTGCACTTGCATTAATACCTTTATTAAACTCATACAGTAGCACATCCCTAATGTGATCCCTGGTTGGAACAAACATGGGTATCAATTGACATGAAAATATCAACGTAGCAACAATAATATGAAAAAGAACAGTTCACTTTGGTCACAAAAATTTGTAATAACTACGTATAAAAAGAGACCAATAATTTAAGTCTAATTTGAAAATTTCTTTTAAAATTTGGTCATTACTTTCGCACCAACCTGATGCATAAACCAGCTGTGAGATATTCTTATTAAAGTTCACAGTAAAACTGCTCGACGAGATATCATTAAAATAAGTATTCTTAGAACAATTCTCTGAAGTGACATTGAAACCAACTTTTAAACCAGTGATGTTGAGAACATGTTTCATATATTGAACGAACACATAGAACTGATTCCAGCACGTGTATAATATATTAGTCAGATACCGACGCAATTATTGCGTGCGGATAAATACTGCAAAGTGGGTACTAAGTATTCAGAACAGCTTAGCTTCTAAAAGTAACTTCATAGAAACTAAATACAATGAATACAAAAACGCTTTACTGCTTTAGTTCTTAACTACAAACATATTTGTAGCTTCTTTAATGTAACTTTCAGATTCATTTGTTTTTTTAAGAGGTTCAACAATCAAATTCTTAACAAGACGTCTGATGTTAGTGCCTTCAAACATGGTTTCTTTGAAGACACGTTTCGCCTTCGGTGATTTCGATGTCCTCGTATGCCAGACGTATATCTGAAATATCAAGATTGATTGTTCTAAGTAATTAAAGCCTGCATTGCGCCAAGATAATTTCGTAATGAGTCTTTGAGAACACAGACTGGCGTGCTCAAGGATCATAGCTCCAAAAGAAAACGATTAAATTCGAGATGCTGAAGTTGAGAATATCAACCGTTGTGTCAATACGAGTAGTTCTAAAAGGTGCCTTGTGGAATCTGAAATTCTATTTTCTTCATAAATCGATTGCCAGATCTGATCTAATGGAAAGTGGCAAAATGATCTGATCCATTTGCAAGATTAATTAATAAGAGCGTGGTGCTTATCTGTCTAATTCGGGTTAGCAACCGGAAACAGAATAAACTAAAATGGCATTATGTGTACGTGTCGAAAATACAAACATATTTCTTATTCATTTACTTATTTTGGTTCGAAGAACCTAGAAATGTGTTAAATTATTTCGTCATCCTCTGTATGAAAGACACGTGCACATACAATTGCAATGGCCAGAGAAACTCTTGTGTGCACGTGCAGGTGCAGCCTGATGCTTTAATCCAGTGTCCCCAACACTCGGTCCACGGACTGGTACTGGTCCGTGGATCAAATAGTGCCGGACCGCACAAGAAACATTAAATTATTTCCATTTTATTTACAGTGATTTATTTCTCTCGGGATTGTAAGACTTCCCAAGGACGAGAGGTTAACCGAGATCTCAGCGGCTACTAATGGGTAAAATCATCAACTAATGGGTAAAACTAATGAGCTTTATATATATATTAGAATAAAATCAACAATGGGTAAAATTATAAAATCGGCCCCGCCCTCATCACAAGGCCGTGGTAAAATCATCGAACGTTGACCAGTACGAGGCGATGAAAAGGGTGGGACCTCTACTTTAAGCTGTTACAGTCACTGCAGCACCAACACTGTCACTTCAGACAGTCCTTTCAGTTGTTTTACAAAACTGATATGTGGACAGTGACCATCATAGATAGATAAACAACCCATGCGTCTACTCATATGGACAGATGCAATTAGGGAGCACTTTGCGTGAGCTAGTTAAGTGGACAGTGACAGTAAAAGTGGAACCTAACAGGGGTAGTTAACTGGACACTGACGGTTAACAGGTTAAAAAGTAATCGTGTAGAATCTTACAGAGTTCACGTGAAGTGGGCTTGCAGAGGAGGGTATATTTTACTTAGATCAACAAATTATAGAACGTTACTTACCTTGGTGCATTCGTTTGCTTTAAATTCAATATCAGACGGGCTAATTTTCAACCCTTTCAAAAACCCATCTTCTTCAAACGACGTTTTGAAGGGCATCATTGGTTCTCCTGCCTGTGAAAACATGAAATTGTCATGAAACCCATCTAATACTAAGAATGACGGTCGTGTGTTTATATATTTATTTATTTATTTATTTATTTATTTATTTATTTATTTATTTACATGAATCGTGTCACTTTCAAAAAAATGAGAGAGATCCAGAGCCTTATATACTCGAGTCCGTATCGTGGATGGGGAGTTGGGCGGGGTATTGCCCTATGATTCAGGTGCATTGTAACCGAATATGACACGAATTGCAGAGTCAATTGCAGCAGTAGAAAACTGAGTATCTTAGTTTTCACCAGGAATGTTGTCATTGAAGAAATACTCAATTAAAACGTTTGTCCTTTGTAAATATGTATAAAACTAAATATATTGCATTACGTTCTTATATGTAATTTAATTTAATATGTTTCCAACAGTCTTTGCCACCATTTTTGATAGCACGGGTATTATCACAAAATCTCTGCCGTCATTTTTGACGGCTGGTTACACTAGTACGACAATATTATTCTAATCCGAGTTGTGGCGTTGCACATGATGAAACTTTCAATTGATCTTTATTTGAACAGCAGAAGCTGTTACTAATACCATTTTCAAATTATTTTTGAGATGTTATTCCTAATTTTAATGACTTTAATAATATTAATTTCTTTAACGAAATAGCGAGCGCATGCCCTCTGGCCTTTCCAAGTCGCATACACATGCTTCTGAAGCACAGGAGAGAAGTTCCATGTGTATGGAACGCTTGATTAGCGTGAGTGCAGGGTTCCATACGCTTATTATGGAGGAACACTTAACCCAGAGGAACAAATAGGGCTGACTACTCTTATGGGAGAAAAAGAACTGAAAACACACTTCGTGTACAGAAATACATTATTTTCAATAACCAGCTACCTCATGATCGAAGGAAGTGAAGACTTGGCTTAATTTCATTGTCATTTTTATGATATCGAACATAAAAATATCAATTATCACTAGGAAAGGACTTTCGTTCTTCGACGATAATACTTATAAATATTTTTATACTAGTAGACCCACACGTGAAAATTCACGAGTTTTTTACTAAATTATTTCATTTTATTTGCCAGTGGACGCGGGCTTTGTGAAAGAGTTTCCATACTGAAGGAGTTTCCACACTGAGGACTGTGTCTTTGGTATCCACAATACAATGCTTAAATACACGTATACCCTACCGAATTTCCTCCAATCTAAATCCTTAAGAGCGTCACAGAGACACGGACCAAGGAAGCAAGCAAGCAACATTCATGGCATCTCATTTTGTTATTCGTAGACGAATTTCCTCCTATCTAAATCCTTAAGAGCGTGATAGAGGTTGACCATCCAAGTAAGCAAGCAAACAAGCAAGCAAGCAACAAATTGGGTACTATTATATAGTGGGATGAATACACCGTAAATTTATATATAAAATCCATATGTATACATACCGAATACCTACATGTATAATAGACAGTGCATTTCATCTCTTTCTCTCTCTATTTCTCTGTCTCTCTGTGTGTGTTTGTCCCATTACTCTTTATCTGTTGCTGAAGAAAAATTATTGACCTGAAATCAGGAGGGGCATGCATGTATTACAAGTATTGTCTTATGGATATCAAAGGCGCCGGATCACTATAAAATACTCATTTTTTCCATTATTGGATTTTCTTCTTTACACAGTCATGTTATCAGTAGATAAGATACAGAATGAAAATTCTGTATATATTGATGGAAAATTCTCCGGATAAAGCTGAAAAAGTATTTTATTTCATAGATCCTAAATTTAATCACTTTTAAACCAAGGAATTTCAACGGGTACTATCAGAGCCCTGTTATCGGTAGATAAGATACAGAATGGAAGTTCCGTATATATTAATGAACATTATTCATTTAAAACAATAATTCGTCGTCAGTGTTTAATACATTCATCTTTAGAATAATTTTACATTAGTCAAATTTAAATCGGGGAATTTCCACGGGAACTGTCTAGTTTCTAATAACGCTTCGCAACTTTAAGTTAGTCCTTCATTCATAAATAATGAATCTCAATTAGAAATTTGCTTCAGGGAACTGTCCCAAACACATGGTAAATGTGATACTGTTTCATTGCCCGTGAGTTATTCCAACTGATTTTATGTTGCATTACGAGGAAGTTTCAGTTTAAAAATAACTTTTTTTCTTGTGAATGTTGTGAAAGTATAATTTGCAGTATATACTGGTGCGCTCACCGCTCTCCAAAAGTCAATACTGACAGCAAAGCCAGCCATGTCGACGGGATATTTACGTCCTGCGATGAAACCGTCGTACCACCCAACGAGGCGCCCGTCCTTCAGTATTGGGGATGAGAGAGCCAAGCTGGTCACTAGACCCACAGGCCACATTGAAACCTTCCGTGTCCACCGCATCTGTTGATAGCAATACAAATGAATAAATCCTACACGGCTGTACGAGTTGATAAATCAGAAATATGGTTCATTGCTCAATTTTTAGTGTTTGTCTCATGTTTTCCCAGCTTCATTAGTCTTTATAAGTCGGGGAGAGTTAGAATAAATATTAAGATACAAATGTCAATTCATAAATTGTTAAAGGTGTGTAACTGCGAGCTAATTTCGTTGTTGATCTCTATCACTTCTAAATCCAGCCCGAATAAAATACATTATTTTATAAAGGCGAATCCCTACAAATGTTTTGTACGAAGACACTGCAACTTAACTTTACTACCCGATCGCAGAATACAACAACAGAATAAATTTAAAGACACTATCTCTGAATATACCAGGTGCATACAAGTTACCTCTTCGATGTTTTTTCAAGACTGGCAACAGATAGAAACAAGTGATTTGGAAACATAGAAACATGTATGTAGTTTGTTTTAAAATATGCGTGCACTCGTTTTAAATGCGTGATTGAGATAACAGCTCTGTACGACTCACAGTGGTCAAGTTGTAGCAGCGAGAGTAAGTACTGTTTTTGCTGCTTAAAATAACGAGTGTTTCATTACAAAAACAGTGTGTAATCATTCGTTTGCTTTATTTTCGTAGTGTGAAACCAATGGAAATTGATCACCAGTTGAAATTCATCACCAGTATGCTGTGGTGATGGTGTCATGGATGTGTCTAATGTGAGTTCGTGGTTGAGGAAATTCAAAGAAGGCAAAACGTCATGGGGTAACCAGCGACACCAGTCGGTCTGACGACATGATCGAACGAGTAGAGAAAGTTGTTTTGGAGGATCGCCGAATGAGCGTGAAACACATCGTCTCCAAAGATTTCATTTCTATGGGATCTGTGTACTCAATCCTGCATGAAATTCTAAAAAGGTAAAAAGTGTCCTCCAGGTGGATACCAAGAATGCTAACGGACGATTACAAGGCTATGCATTGATTGTGACAATGGATAAGACATGGATGCCCTTTTTGAATTCTGAAGCGAAAACCAGGCTGACTGGGCATACCGTGATACGCCATTTTAAGCATCAAACACAGTCCTCACTCTCGCCGCTGCCACTAGAGTTCTGTGCGCCGTACAGTGCTGCGATCTCTACCACGCATTCACAACAAGTGCAACCGTATTTTAAAACAAATTGCATGTTTTCATTTGTTTCTCTTCTGAGAAAAAACATCGAAGGTGTTATAACTTGAATGTATCCTGTAATAACAACATAAATTTTACGACACTATTCCAGAATAAAACAGCAGAATAAATTTTCCTCCATGGTTCAAACATACTAAAGTGAAATTTAGTAGCTTTTTAAATTCTAATGAGCGAGAAAGCCATTAAAGGCGACTGACTAGAGAATAAACACGGTCAATAAGCGACTCATTAAACAACAAACATGCAGTCAATAAATGACTCATTAGACGACAAACATGCAGTCAGTAAAGACTCATTAGAAGACAAACATGCAGTCAATAAGCGATTCATTAGACGACAAACACGCAGTCAATAAGCGATTCATTAGACGACAAACACGCAGTCAATAAGCGATTCATTAGACGACAAACACGCAGTCAATAAGCGATTCATTAGACGACAAACACGCAGTCAATAAGCGATTCATTAGACGACAAACAAACACGCAGTCAATAAGCGGCTCATTCGATGACTAACACGCCGTCAATAACTCCTGCAGTATTGCCATCGCTCGTCACACAATCTGCCATCCCCCTCCCGTGGAGTGCCTATGGTTACCTCTGAGAACAGACGAAGGTCATAACTGTTGTCGTCATCCATGAAGTAAAAGACACCTTTTTTGTTATGGTCACTGAGCCAGCGCATGCCCGCGTTGCGAGCAGCTACTCCCTTTGGCTTGGATGATATCTTTGGGTCATTTCTTATTTTGAAAGGCATTGGTGCTGGTGATAGAGAAGTAAAGTTAGACTGGCACTCGATCTGAACAAACTATGTATTGACTTGTTCAAAATGAGTGAATGATTAAGTTCTCCCATATAGAATCAACACTGAAATTTTAATACGTAAGGCTGTTAGTACTGAGTTGCGTTACACTTGCATTTAAATTGAGTTTGAGCATGCATTACGTTGCAATTGTCTTATTACGATTGTCGTCCTTCATAGTAAAGTGCAAAAATAATTTATGATCCTCTAATGATGGTTTTCAAGGACGTCTGCTATAATATAAATGAGACATGTACATCTGAAGGTCAATCTCTAAAGTATAGGCAGAGTATTCGACAAATAGTCGAATCACAACAATGCATCGACCCAATGAAACGAAAAGAGAAAATTACAACAGCCTGCGCTAGACGCTATTGCTTGCCAATCGACCCTATAATTGAACATTCGATTTCACTGTTTGACAATTGACCAGTATTGTTTGACAGTCGGCTCTATTGACAAGCATTTTCATGAATTAATACTACTTGCACACCGAAGGTATTCATAATTGATGAAATTTCAATATAATTTCTGAACCGAGGAGTAAAAAGGATTGTGAGTCAGACCTAGCCTGAGCAAAAAAGGTGTTATTTTCAATAAATTACAGATCAGGAAAATGTCAGAATGAGTTTTTAGTTAACTTATTCAGCTGTAAAGTGTTTAGAAGAAGGATCCAGACTGCTAACTGAGCAAGGAAAAAGAGGAGTTTTCCAAAATAACTAGCGGCAGGGAAATGAATGGGAGGAATTTCTGAATTACTTCCGCGTAGGAAAATGCACTTAATGGATTTCTACCCAGCTTCTAGCTGGGAAGCGAGTGGGATGCAATTCAGAACTACTTACTAAGCAGGGAAGCGAGTGGGATACAATTCTTAACTACTTACTAAGCTGGGAAGCGAGTGGGATGCAATTCAGAACTAGGTACTTACTAAGCAGGGAAGCGAGTGGGATGCAATTCTTAACTACTTACTAAGCTGGGAAGCGAGTGGGATGCAATTCTAAACAACTTACTAAGCAGGAAAAAGTTTGGAGTAAGTTGCTACGTCACTTACTGAGTAGGAAAGTATAAGGAATTTGAAGTTGGAGGAGGAACTCTTGTAGAGGATCAGAGGTTACGTTGGAGTCTTCACAGATGATCCAGTGGAGAGCTGGTACGTGCATCAGAGTCTGGGAGAGGCGAGTGAGTTCTGGAATCTGTGGGTATTTTCAAAGTTCATTGTTCATGCTATCGAGTTTACAAGGGATGAAAAATCCATATATTTTAAAACGAGGGGCTTCCATGTAAAAAAATCTCGTATCCCCAGAAAGCTTTGAAACAAGTTTTGATCTTTGATTATCTTTACTTACATTTTTGGTATCAACTATGTTGTAGTATATGAATTTTATGTCATTGTGCCAACTAGTAGTTGACGTATAGTATCTGTTATTGTAACAACTAGTAGTTGATGTATAGTACCTGTCATTTCAACAACTAATAGTTGACTTATAGTACCTGCTATTGTGCTGGATAAATACATATGAGTTGTTGAAGTCAATGTACCACAACTACGCCCATATATTGCTGCTTGTTTTACAGTCTTAAGTATTTTAACTTATGATTTTCGTTGTAA
The DNA here is from genome assembly GCA_006783055.1 of Trinorchestia longiramus. NCBI lineage: Eukaryota > Metazoa > Arthropoda > Malacostraca > Amphipoda > Talitridae > Trinorchestia > Trinorchestia longiramus. The sequence goes on along the minus strand of VCRD01002330.1, from coordinate 7,914 downwards.
TCTTGTATCCACTATGCATTACTTTGCCCCCTTTGATATTATGATATTAAATAATGACTTGTTATCTTGCAACAACACTCAATGACAATAATTTCGACGCTTGAATAGGATTCTTATTATAAGCTTCATCTGACCTGAATAAGTACACGGCGTTTTCTGGTGAAAATATTGCGTTCGAGAGAAAAACGCTCTCTCCCTCGGTGCATAATTTCCCTTAACGCATTATTTGTCTCTAGAATACAGACTCTTCACACATAATAAGACGTTCCTCTCATTTTCACAGTAACATAACCCCTAACCATTGTTTTCTTCCTACTCTTTGTCTGCTCGTTATTTCCTTTCTTCTCCTTTCTTCACGCAATATTCGATCATGATAATGTTCGTGGTAAGATTTGTAACAAAAATAAAACCTTAGTAAAAATAGCCAACAACTTTGACTCATCAACGATACACAAACACGAAATCAAGAAGGCATTTGAAACACAAATCTTACTAGGAACTAGAAGCACAAAAATAGCTAGGAGCTCAAAGCTTAGACATATCTTGTGATTTTAGTGAGCCGTAACCATGACTATATGAAAGTTTTGCACCTAGTACTGTAAACACGCCACCACACTTTGTTATATAAAGTAGAGCAGAGTCTTCGGGTTATATTCACTTTATTTTTCCAATGGTTTGTTTAAATAACGTTTATCTTTAATGTATATCCTGAAATAATCCTATTCAAATTATTCCGTCAAAAATATTTTAATTAATCATTCAGTAAACGTGTTAGTAGGCAAATAGTATTATTCCTTCTTATTTTCTGGATTAATTTTTTATTAGGTTTACTTTCATTTTCGGTACATTATTTTAGAATTGAAGTTTTACTCAGATGCTTCGTGGATTCGTGATTACATTTATGCCATCTACCATCCAAAAGAACTGTAAAAAATAGTCAAAAATATGTTGCATGTGAGTGTACTGTATGTTGCCTTCAAACACATACATTTTCCCTAAAAACAATTTATATCATCCTCCGTGAGTCGAATGATAACTACGAGTAGGCTATAACTTGTGTGTAGGAAATTGGACTTTATTAGTCGGACTTGAGGCAAAAAACCTGTTTACAGCACGAGCTCCAGTATGTGTATCGTTAGAGATAAGATGAAAATAATGTAAAAGACAGCTGAATTCAAAATGAATATCTCGTAGAACGGTTGTCTTTTCTTTGTCATCGAAACCTTATTTATCTGATTTCTGACTCGGATATTTTAATTTAAATTTTCTGAAAGACACCGTTAGGAGTCTGCAATTTTCACTCTGTCCTCCTAGACCCACAGGCCTCCATTGGTCCAACGGCAGCTCAAATGCAGCCATGATTAGGACTGTACGGATTCCAATGCAATACCTCAACCAGAATAAAGACCTGGAAACTTGTACAAATACAACAGAAGAAACAAAAAATAAAAAGGTCATTATCGAAATGGAATCTTCAAATACATTGAAATTACACGTTATCTAAAATTTTTTTCTCAATTAAACAAAACTTCATTGATGATAACAAAGATCTGTGTTTCCATTCATCAGCGATATCTCTCCGTGGAGAAAAGTTCAGTGTATGAATTTGAAAAAAAGGTTCCAAATGAATTGCAGGCAGTACCTACTAAAAACAAAATGAAATGGGTTGTGCAAAGTTTTTGGAAATAAATGTTTTACAAAAACCGACGAAAAATATAGTTTATAAACACATACTTATCGAAACTCTTGAATGCGAAGATGAGTTTTATCCTTTCAAGGGAACATCGGTATGTGCATTGTATGTACGTACGTTCGTACTATGCAACTTTGCAACGTACTTCGCACGTTCAACTTTGAAAGCACTTCGTAGTTTATTTAAGTTTCATTTTCCGGTTTATTAAAGTTCTTGACATAGTAAACCGTCCCAGCAAAGAGAGAGAAAACTGGATTCTACATGTTTGGTTAGTGTAATTTCAGTTAAATTGCTCGATGTTTCAAAAAAGTTGCATACAAAACCTTTTCGATACCCGGGTGAACATGCCTGAAAAAAACCATCATAAATGTTTAAGAAAACATTCCCTTGATACCACAGAGTTGAAAAATAAAGTGTAACACCAAGAATATATATTCATTTACTTTCTAAGGTACATTTATTTAGAGAAATGCATTCTGTAGACCAAATTTTGACTTCTTCTGAACTTTTGTCTACCTCAGTTTCTCGTGGAGACCTACGAAACTTTCTGATTTGAGGCTTCATAACTAGTTTCCCGCTCTATATAAAAAATCGAGCACATTTTTATATTCTGTGGATAGCAATCTTACGACGTATAGGAGCTATGAACACTTAATGCTGAACTTTATCACTCTCCATTGAGATTAGAATACATTTCCGGTATTTTTCCAGGCCGAAAGCTTGGTTAAACATTGGATAAGTGCCACACAATGTGCTCTTAACTCTAAATGTTTACTTTGATAAGTGCCACACAATGAGGTGTTAACTGTACATGATTGCTTTGCATCACGTGACAGGATGCTCCATACATGTCAGTACACTGTAATGCTCACACCATCAGATGAAAATTAAATGAAAAATTGAAACCACGTTGCCCTTATTCACGTGAGATATCAATAATGACTGCTAGTATGACTTTTCCGAAATTTATTTAAAAAAATCTTTCAGAGGATTTTGATTTCACAAAACAATCAATAATAATAATACTAAAACAATGATAGAAATAGTAATTTCAACAAGTACATGACAGTACACCAGACTTAGCATTCAAACAGTTCTCTACATATTTCATGGAATTTCTGATTACTCACACATATCACCAACACGTTTCTCACTGCTCTGTTGGAAGAAATATGCCAGTGCACAAAAAATTGCATATATTTTCTAAACATAGATAGTAGAATTAAAATAAAAGTTGGATTGGGCCCTCAAATTTCATGCATTTTGTGAACATTTTCACTGAGCGGGCTAAAGAAGGTAGCAAATACAGGGTGCGGCAACAGAACTTCCTTCTTTCAAAGCGTTTTGCTTTGATAAAAGGAAGTTATGTTGTCGCACCCTGTACATTACCTCTACTGACCTAATTCATAACTTACCTGTTCAGGTCTGCTGTAGGTGGGAGTGATGGCGTAGATGGTGGGAAGACTGGTGTCCTGGTGACCCGAATGCCTGTACTGTTCCTCTTCTATCATTTGGATGAGACTCTCTAAGGCAGTAGAAATTCAGTGTAGTGTGCGCACACAAAATTGGCATGAAATTGATTTACATAAAATTGTTTAACTTAAAAATTCACATAAAATTAATCAGTATAAAGTTTATATCAAATTGATCGTACTGTGGTCTTGCAAACATATGGAGTTTACACAAAGCTCATATAAAGTTGACATGAAATTGATTTGCATAAAATTTACATCAAATTGACTGCACTGGTCTTGCAAATGTATGAAATTTACATACAATTTTGAAAGCAAGCATTTCACATCAGTAAAATATCATGATTGAGTTCACAGATCAAGCGAAGGACTTGTCAGAATTTATACAAATTGCTTTGTGAGCTTTTGGCTTCCAAATCCGTGATACTTTTAGACGTGATATAAAAGAAGGTACTTCCCAACACGAAGAGATCGATATTTAATTAACATTGTAGCTGTTTGGCAGAGCACTGGTTCTTGAAAATAATGAATACAAATTACAGAAATATGTTTGCTTACTTATACTTTTAGAGCACTATACATGGGCGCTGTTTGAAAGAAGCCAAATTGCTTATATTATAGATGGTATTTTCATCAAGCATGTCTCGAAGTTTTCGATATGAGCTGGACTAGAAGCATATTAACTCATATTTTTCACTCTGACCGCTTGAAAGTTTACACGATCAATAAAAAAATATAACATTTTAATAAAGACAGAGAAGAATGCACAAAAATAGATAAACTTCTAGTACAAATATTCTTCTTTTGTAGGATATTGAATTATTGACTGCAGTTCTATAGATTTATTTTGCCCACAAATCAGTCACCGCTAATGTAAAAGGGATTTCCAATCTTCAGACTTATCAGATGATAACAAGACACCTCTAAAATCTGCTATTGACAGGGAAACATCTAAGAGCACGTGACACATCTAAGAGCACATGACACATCTAAGAGCACAAAGCACGAGCTGCTCTTATAGAGATTTACGTGAACTGAAGTATTTCTGTGTTTGAGTCTTGACTTTAGCATATGAATGTCACCGTACATTATGCAAACGTTAGTTCTTCTAACTCTCTTTGTGCCCGACGCTATTTGCAGTCTTAAATCTAGAGGAATGGTTCTTCTTCGGCAATTATTTGTTATTTGCTATAACCTTTCAAATTAGTGACATTTCAGATACAATTATATGTTTGGTCAAATTAGCTACATTTCAGATGCAATTATTAGCTCTGTTCTGTAGAGTTAGCGACACATCGAAAAAAATCATTAGCTACGTTCAGATATGAATGATACAAGTAAATCACACCATAATTTCAAAACACGTGTGGCAAAACATGATTGGACTGACGAAGTTTTCAGCATATATTGTCATTCATACTGAAAGGTGAATAAATTCGTATTGATAACAACCTGTTGACATATGTGACTCAGTTTCTTAATACAAGTCCGCATTTCCGCAGAATATCGCAAGGCTTGCTGTATTGCCCGTCTTATCGCAAGGCTTGCTGTATTGCCCGTCTTATCGCAAGGCTTGCTGTATTGCCCGT